>JBBPOM010001184.1:0-13044 GCA_038091455.1 Leccinum uliginosum | reverse complement strand
TCTGGGAGTTGACTCGCAGACCGGACATCTTGAGCAAGTTGCAAGCGGAGCTCGACCAAGCCATGCCTGATGCCCGCGTCGTACCAGACTTGGCTGTGCTTCAGAAGCTTCCGTACTTGAACGCATTTATCAAAGAAGGTAAAGTATTTTATTAGATATGTTGAACGTAGGGAATTGAAGTTGCATAGGTTTCCGAATGTACTCTCCAGTACCCAGTGGCCTTGAACGCGTTGTCCCTGCATCTATTTCCAAGAACGGGTCCTTGGATGAATGGTTTGATTCAATGGGTTATGCTCTACCTCCGGGGACAGTGGTTGCGACGCAAAGCTGGTCGATGCACCGTGATCCCGCCGTCTTTCCCTCTCCGGATAACTTTATACCCGAACGATGGCTTCAAGGGGCAGACGCCACTGAGAAGATGGCGCACTATCTGATGCCATTTGGGATCTTTACACACCTCAAACGGTCGTCATGACCCTCGTTGTCATCAACACGAGCCGCAGAGCTGTCTTACCCTTCGTCGTCGGCACCGACTCGGATTTCTATGCGGTACCTGTGTTCAATCCGTTGGGCACCAAGATAACTTGGCGGGAGTGGTACCGCCCGGACATGCCCTGGGAAGGTTTGTTGATCAACGTTGCAGATGTACTGGTTCAGGAGGACACAATCTCCTCCCAGTGCATTTGATTGTACCTGTTGCCCATACCGACCGTCGGCGTTTCGGAGGCTAGTCTAAGGCGAGTTGGCGCGTTTACCTTTTTCAGTTGATTCTGACCATTGATAAGGCGAAGAATCGGTTCGACCGCACAAGGCAAGGAGGCCATATAGCACAAATTAAAGAAATCAATACCCTACGGCTTCAGGAATATGTTCAGAGGTTCAGCGGTCAATATTCAATTCTTCATTAATATTGATGTAAACATTTAATCATGCCCCAACTTGAACACGGGGCGCCGAAAAAAACAAACAACAGAGTAGCAACTTCTGATCAGCCCAGTTCCTTCAGGTATAGCGGCATTGACTAGGTTGACAACTGGCCCAGTGTTCTGCGGCGATGGCGCGACCGAGGTTGATATGATCGTATTTGCCCGTTGGCAGTTGCTGAGCTTGCTTCGTCCGGCAGAAGCACACTGACGGAGGCCAAAGTAGAGCGAAAAAAAAATATGAACACGAAGTTTATCCAAGAGAATGGAGAGCTATCATCGAAGAGGATAGCAGTAAGCGCGCTGCCGACAGGATACGACGAAAAAAATATGCGGGCGTGACGTACCAAATGCTTACATTGTTGTGGAGACAGGGCGCCACGTGGGAGGAGAGGGAGAGTGAGAGTGAGAGCAACAGTCTCGGAGGAAGGGACCCTGGCTCTAACACTTCGGGTGCTGTCGCAGGGCAGGAGCGTGGGTGGGAGCGTTCTCATGGCCTCCCGTACATCTTCTTGGCGCCGGTAGTGAGTAATATATGGACTAGCGTTGTCCTTGCTCACCTCGGCCCGGGTAGCAGAAGGACTGTCCATGACCAGGTCATGGCGGCAGTTTGGGGATGTAGGGAGAGAGAGGAAGCAGAGTCGGACATGCTGAGCCACTGGCATATGATCGGAGGCAGTATACCTCTTGCAATCATGTCCAATTAATGACATTGAGTAATGACATTGGTCCGATCGGTTAGGACATGCTGGGCGGGAAAGGGCGTGGGAGAGGAGGGGACAGTGGTCGGAGCAAATGTAAGCGATTTGTCTCTCTTCCCACTGCCAGCACGTCCCGTCAACCTAGTGAAAGCTAGTCACATTAGCACGGCGATCTACTTAGGTAAGCATGTGCGGACCTTCGCACACCGCCTTATCCTAATGGAACCTAGTAAATGAAACTCAATTCCAACCATTTACCCACCGTGCTCTTACCTGCCTCCTCCTTCCTCACCGGTCAAGGAACAGGCAGATTATACTGGAAGCCCTCAAGCATTGCCATCAACCAGGAGTGACGCTAACAGTGGCGGAATAAACCAAGGCCCATCCAAATGGCAAAACTGGGCGCAAATTGGATGAAAATATCATCATGTGGCAACTGTAAGTCTTCGGTAATTTCATTCTCACTTCAACTGACTTACTTGCCAAAGTGGGCTGTTCACTCTGAAACAGGGATATGAGTTTTATTTTTGGGTTGGGCGCAAGATGGAACCTGAACCGTGGCAAGTCAGTCATGGCAGTATTACCCTCGTTACTTTAGTTTCAATAACCTGTCTTCACCCAGGCTCGGGTTGATATGCCAACGGCTCAACCAGTGACCAATTGGATCTGGTCGGAGGCTCAGTGATGCTGCTAGAAAGGTGAGTAACTTCGGTCCTTGGTCGTTTCGCATAGCCTTCGGCAGGGAGAATGCACTTAATTCGGCTTTCTTTATCAGGGATAATGACATGTCCTCATGGGAAACCCTTAGGGTTCCAACATGATGGGACCCACCGGAAATTGCCCAACGAATCATGGTTAGCCTCATCGCCACTTACCCATCGACCGGCGTCAGATATCGTTTCCCTTTGTTCCAACCACTGGCAGCAAGTTTGTTTCGCTTCGGAGGATTGTTTTCACGATCCGAGTCGGAAAACTAGTACTTGCAAGGCCTCCCGGATGACCAGGAACAGCGTGGGAAAGATGGTATCCGAACCTGACGCCGGTGCCTCAGAGCTCCGCCTGCGTTTCCGTCGCTCTGCAAGTCGCTTCAGTGCATATGATTGTTTTTTCTCCTTGACTTATATTTCTTCATATTCTATTTATTTTGTTACAGATAAACTCCTTTTACGACCCCGACCCCGATACCCCGGTCTTTCCTCCCCCGGCCGTCGAGAATTCCTACGAGAGCTCCGAGATGTTGGCCATTCTTGAAAATCCTCAACCTACACCGGAGGATTGTTTCCCTTATGCCTCCCTTCCTGGCTGCTATATTCGAGGTGACGAGATGCCTGAAGCTGCACTGCGACGAATCCATGGCCGGCTTAGTGCCGAAGGGGTGTATTCTGAGCAGAAGTGGCAGAGAGATAGTGTCCCCTTCTCTGGTTCAATGGAATCCAAGCTAGCAATGTTTTTCAACAAGGTGAGTAATTTCCGACATGCAAGCCAATCAGCTAACACCTGGCCGATGATTAGATTGCTGATCTTGCTCGGAATGAGGCTGGCAAAGCATTAGAGCAAAGATATTGCTGGAGGGCTCACGAATCAAAGGCGGTCCAAGGAACCAAGATGCCCGATGTCGTTCTCGTAACCAAAGATGATGCTAAGAAGGTTTCAAATACTTTCGACTCCATTCTCTCTTATTGCGAACTCAAGACGACCGGCAACGCCAAGCTGTACACGCAAAGACAGCTCAGGAAAGCGCATAAACAAATCCTGGACTTGGCTAGCCGGGTCCTCTCTATTCAGAAGGGCCGACGTTTCTTTGTAGCCCTGAGTCTCTGCAACTCAGACCTGACGGTTGCGCTATTGATTCGAGGCCGCACCCTGTTTTCAGACACCGTCAATATTGACCAATCGCCCCTTACCTTCCTTAACATCCTACTCACTATCACCAACGGGTCGCCCGTCTGGAATGGTTTCGACATCCGTTTCAATCGCGACGAGGACACAATCACCATCAATAACGAAGCCCTAACCATCGTTCGTACACTTTTCCGTTCTTTGGGCCTCCGTGGTAGGGGGACGGTTGTATACCTCTGCGAGGCTCCATCATCCCAAGGAACAGGAGTCCGACGTTATGCTCTAAAGGAATCGTGGGTGGCCGATGACTGGCCTAATGACGTTGTAATTCACAACATCATGAAGGAAGTACCGGTCACCCCCCTGAAGGATGAGGAAGAAGAGGAGTATTTTGGCGCGACAGACAAATACGGGATCTTCACCGACTGCATGCCGGTTTTGGATCAGGAGGCCGAGTGGGACTATGAGCGAAATCTCCCTGGACTTCCTATTGTCAAACACGCAGAACTCCCCCACCTCGACAACCCTTCATATGACCACATACGTGATGATGGCAGGTACCATGAACGCATAGTGGAAGACAGTACTGTCCATATATTGGACCGAGTGGGTGGTCCCAGCACCTTCTACGCCGAGCGACGAATTCATCAATCCATTCTCTTCTATACTATTGGAGTTCCCATTTATATGTTCTCTTGCCGTCGGGAGCTTCTAAATGCCATGATGGGTATCGTCTCAGGTAACCGTTAGCCTTCCGGTAATGTTAGTATTCGTTAGCTAATATGACTCCTAGCTCTCTTCAACGGTCTTCGGTTGAGCATCATGCATTGCGATGTAAGCAAGGCAAACCTCATGCTTAGGGTGGCTTTAGGAGACGTGGATGAGGCTGTCCCAGATTGGCCCGGTCCAGGCAAGTACGTCAAGCGCGCCGGTGTATTGAGCGACTGGGGTTTGGCATTCCCATATCTACCTAAAGGGCAGAGTGGTGACGAGTCCTTAGAGCCCGAAGCATGGGGTGTCACTGTGAGTATCCCAGGGCAATACTACTTTAAATTGCCGTTGATATCCCCTCTAGGGCACGTTTCCTTTTATCGCGACAGAACTGCTTTCACCAGCAGGTCAGTGGGGAAGAGTGCCTCACCGACCTCATCATGATCTGGAATCTCTCTTCTGGGTTCTGTGGATCATCAGCATCAACTTCAATGGTCCTTATGGCAAGCGTCGAACATGGGTTACTAAAGACGGTCAAGTCCCTGTCAGCTCTCAATGGCGGTCCTCTCGGACAGGGACAGGTTCGGACTATACTTCTAGCCTCCTTCAAGGCTCCTTGCGATCCCAGATGCTTGGCCATAAAAGTTCCTCGTTCCAGAGGACTTTATCTTCTGCTACCATCACGTCTGCTCAAGTCACCACCACTGCTGATGTCCAACCTGAATCATCATCGCCCTCAATTTCCATCACTCCTTCGCAGTCTACCCCTCTTCCTCCTGTGACTACACCAGCACGCATATACAAACCAATGCCTGTATGGAAGGATTCACAGAAAGGGTTCCTTCGCTGGTCTCAGGAAGACATTCAACGTGAATTTGCAGTGCCTATCTGGGCCACCCCCGAACGCCATACGTGCACGTATGACGACGTATATGCATGGAAGTCAGCCGATCCTCTCATTATACCTTCTCTATCCCCCTACTTCCAAGAAGGTCCTGGCAGCGAACAATACGTCGCAGGTATGCAAGAACTCTGGACCCACTTCCAATGGCGGAGGAGAGTAGGTCCTGTAGAAGATATGACCCATAAAGATTTCTTCCGCATCCTTTTGAAGATGCGGGACGCTTATGATGATAACGATCAGCCTTCAGAGGACGACATTCGTCGGGGCCGGGAGGCATTCGCCCAGAAGATACAAAACCAACAGGCGAATTTCGAACGTCAACTGAGAAAGTCTCCTTCTACGGGCATCGCTGAAGAAGTTGAGATATCCAGTGGCGGTAAGCGAGCCAGGGTAGACACCTTGGGCCAGGACAAGACTAGCAACAACAATAAACGAAGGAATACGCTACTTGGCGAGTCAGGACCAAGGCCAAATTGAGTGGGAGGATCAAGCACTATTTTGGTTTTGCCCCACGTTGGACCTTTTTGACCGTATTGTTCTTCCTTGCTTCCTTCTCGTTCAGTTTGATTTACCTCAGGCATCGGTTATAGTCTTTTTTTTCACCGTCGTGCCTACGTCCCATACTGTCTTTATACCCTCGAGACATGAGTTATGAAACCGCTTTCTGTTATGTCACAAGCCTAATCATCCATGAGTAAATTCCCATCGCCAAGGTGTGAAATCATTTTCGCCGGCCGACTTGTTGAAGTTAAGTACTATTTTGGTCTCTCCCTCCGACTCCTCCCATTCTCTCCCCTTCATCAAGACGACTCACTTCCCTTCCTTAGAATGCAGACGTTACTCCGCGACCTGAATGTGGAAGACCCCCTAGCATGCCCTGTCTGCTTGAAACGCCTCAAGACTGCTCAGGGCTTGCTGGCCCATCTGAGTTCCGCTCGTCGTTGTCGGGAGCATAAGAAGGGAAAACTACAAGAACTCACTTTGCCTGGAATACTAGGAGAAGACGAGCTAGAAAGTATTGAAAGGGAAGTCCCAGAAACAGTAACCGCTGAGGCGAATAACACGGACCTGGAAGCTGCCCCCATGGATGTCATCAATGAGCACCGTGATCAATTTTATGATTTTGTCCCCCTAGATTCAGATATAGATCCGGACTCTGCAGGACCCTCGTTTCATCAATCCCCTGGTCCAGAGTCTGAACATGATGAGCGAGTCGAAGAGGATCCATTTCCCCTCGCTGGCAAAGGGATGTCCACCGCATTCGGACTTGCCTTTCTCTACACTTTTTTATTATTTCAAAAAAGGAAGTGCAACATCTCCCCGAATGGTTCCCAGGCGCGGGGGTAACATTCAAGCGCTACACCAGAAAATGCAGCAAGCTGATGGGTCCAGGAATTGAAACTCTCTGCTTTCTCGGCCCTAGTGTGAGTGTCCAGTCCATTGCGAGTGCCGCATCTCCTGCCGTATTTACATCACGTTCCGTAGCATCATGTTTATGTTCAGCCTAGCTTACAACCTGGCGATTGGTACCCTGAACTTCGGTGAGCATTGCGCCATTCTCCTGTGGACCGAAGTGGACTAAGACGTGGGTTAGCATATGTGGACGAGCTCTTGCCGTTCCACCTCTGGATCGAGCGGTGTGGCAATATACCAGTGGTGGGTTCGTGGGTGGGGCATTTTTTTCCTAGTTCATGAATGCGAGTGTGTAGGACGTGAAAGAGATAGCATTGCCCGAGTTCATAGTATTAGGCTAATATTAATTGCATCGATAATGAGGTGTACCCCCAAACCATACTGCATCCGTAATAAGGTCACCACTGATTGTCCTGGGAACATCGAGGTCAATTTGTATAGGTTGATGGCTTCTCGGTGTCAGAGCAATAGCTAATTTAACCATGTTGTCGCGGCTTGACTTGGCAAATGCATTTATGAGCGCCTCCCAGGCAGCGCTTCTCCGCCGGTCATGTAAACGCGTTGGCGCAATTTGTGAGCCTTTGAGAGTTTCACTGCCTGTCCCACACTGATCACGAGATGCCAGTGAGACTTACATCATTCCACCCCACTTGACTATTCGCCTGGCGACCCTGGCCTCCTTGTATGCAGATGAGGGCAGCAGTAACGAAGAGACGGACACAGCCTGTGACTCGGAGCTGCTTTTAGAGCTGCGGTAGCCATGCGCAGTTTATTGAGGAAAGGTGCAGAGGGAAAGCAAATTAAAGGGTCAGGAGAGGCAACAGTGAAGAAACTATAGCTGAGAATAGAATGAACAACGAACAGAAAGAGGATGCGATGAAGCTCACCGATCCAGGCTAGCAAGAAGGTTGACCTCCTGAGAAAGAAGGTCATTGGTTTCCTGGGGCTGCATCCGCACGAAGTTCACTCGTTCTAAGCCACGATGTCGAGCACGGGTAGTAGGACGAGCGCTGCGAGGCGGATGAGGGACGTGGCGGAGGCGAGAGAGGAAGCACCAAAGCGGTGCCTCTGGCTTGTGTCGCTTGTCCGAATACCTTCAATACTGAGGTTTTACTCATGCCTCAGGCCTCAGTACTGCACCACAGTCCGACCCATTTCCTTATTTTGACGCTCATGGTCCCCTTTCATACTAATCGTAAAGTGTTTCCTGGTCAACAGAGGGAACCTTGATGCGTCTTCATTGTCAGTTCGACTCCGTTGTGGTACGCCGATCGAGTTATCTAGCGCCGCTGATCGTACGTACGCCGGACATTATGCAGTTATCGCGCTCGCAAGGCTCTCTTGGACTCTGGCTGGAAACTCGAGTAGTAGTGCCAATAGCTACCTCCCTGCTGCCCTCACTGTCAGATCGAGCCCCCTCACGTTCCGCAGCCGACCAAGGCCGCTGAGATGGACCACTGGTATGCGGTATTCCTGCCAGCTCCGGGCCCTTCAACCCCCGATTCCCGGAATACGCGATAGAGTTGGCAAGCAGGACAGCAAAAAAAAAAAAAAAAAAAAAAAAAACAGAAGCGGAGATCGAGGATGTGACTCAAAGCTTCGAGTGACGGCACGCGAAGATGCTCCGCTGGATAAGGCCCCGATTTCATGAAAAATACAACCCAATTAGTCCGTGGATTGAGACAAGATCGAATCCAGAGAATTCCGCCCTCATGAGTCATTAGCTTTAAACTCTGGAAGAAGAGAAGTGCACTTCCGTTCCGCTGCGCGCGCACCTGGTAACTCCATCAAGAATAAGCGTAATGCGAGCTGATTTCGCCGCCGAACATATAAACAAACCTGCCAGTGAGTCTTTCCTTCACTGCTATGTCTCACATTCCTAATCCTCCTTCCCGCTCGCCATCGCCTGTGCTCGCCAATGCTGGGTGGAACCCCAGGGGCCCCATCGACAAGTTTGTACCTGGTGGGGTTAGCCTAGACGGCCACCGTCAGAAAATGTACAATGGCTTCATATACGACATTCCTCACCGATCTACAACCGGCGAGGTCTATCTGGTGACCCGTGGCCGGCGTGTAGGGATATATGTGTCTTGGTATTTCTCTTTTACAGTCGTTTTCTGACTAAGGCTAACATTATTTTAGCACATTCTTGTCTCCTGCATACCTCAAGGTCGCATCACTGGAGGACGCGATTTCTCAGATGATGGATGCGATAGACGATGGGAAGGCATGCTGGGTGATTGAGTAGGAACTCGTAGTGCCTTATGCGCTTTCAAAAGGGACCTGCTGTATTCACTTGAAAAAGAAGCAGAAATTTGCCTCGTCGCATTTCGCTGGTACCGATCTTTCGTGTCACTGACTTAAGATTCGTGACTATTTCTGCTTGCTACTTAGTAGTCGCCGATGTTTACTGGGTTTTCCAGTTATTGTGTACAACGGACTCCTCTATACCTGGTTCCCCCCCAGGCTCTGTACTTCTAGGTATCCCCTCTTTCAGAGCGACTTTCAACCAAATCCTTGCCAAATATATTTGTCGTAACTGTCGGCGACGTCATAGAAATGGGTAAAATGTCCCCAGAATTAAAGCGAATGACAAGAAGACGCCCACTTCTTTGCGAGGGTCTGAATAGAAGATAAACAACAGGTGATCCGTTCTTGACCTCTGTTGGTCGCGAAATTGTTGCCAGTGAGAGCTAAATTTGCCCAGCTTGCCAGTGTGCGCCGTGTGAGGTTGCATAGTAAAGCATCGGCGGATCACCAATGTAGCTCCAATGGTGACGGCCGCCTGTCTTGAAGCCGGAAGCCAGAAGGTAACTTGGGATTCCGCAGTGATGAAATTGACAGGGCCGGCAACATCATCGGTCTCGCCGGCACTGATCAGTTCTTGCTCAAGAGCGGCAGTATTACTGCTTCCGAAGCTGCTCAAAGCATAAAGGTCATGAATTTCTCCGTCCCGCCACCTGTCGTTCAGGTTGTAGTTGAAGCCAAGAACGATGCCGATCTCCCGAATCTTGTTGAGGTCTCTCCAAGTCCGACCCTTCAAGCGTCCAGGCTTGGAATTGCCGACGCTCAGGCTGAGCGCATCCATTGCCGGTTCCGGGGGCCACTTGGAAATTTGCTTGAAGGTTGGTTGTACCACTTCTGTACCACTGTCCACTCCTTGCTCAAACGTGGACAAAGAGGACCATGCAGTATTCCTTTCAAAAAAATTCGGACCCTGTCGTAGGCTACTGCGAAACCGTGAAGACTGAATCCCAGTGAAAACTGGTCTTGCTCAGATCAGTCGACGTGTGTTTTGATGTGCGAAGATCTGATTTATATCAAATGAACAGAAGGAGTCACGAATATACACCAGATGAGACTAAAATCATAAGAATTTATGCCCAACTGTGCTATTCGCTGCTCGGATCTGCTCCCCGCATATCCCAGCAACGTCGAGATCAATGTTCCTCGTCTGCTTGTTTCTGCATTCTGCTGTTCTCTGACGTCATTCTACCACTGCAAAAAGTAAATCGACTAATTCAGAGCGTCCGAGACGCGGCTAGTTAGCAGCAAGGACGCGAGAAATCAGCGTAAATTTCTGTTAATCAGTGTCTTTACTGTGACGCTTATGTACTCATTTTGTCTATTAGAAATCAGCGTCGAGGATGCTGGTTCGCAGCGTCCCCACAGCTCATCTGTAGCGTCCTCGCAACTCATTTATAGTGTCTCCAAGTATTACTACTATAAAAATTTGCCCTTTGTGGTCCATAAAATTAAGGATGTTCCCTATGTTTTCTATCAGAGCTGGTGTGATCCGGTTGCACAAATTGTAGAAATAAAAAGATTACCCACAGCGAGAACTAAACTCACAGCTTCGAGCACGGAGAGTATGTGCCCATCCGTGTCTTTAGTCAGCGTTGTGCCCTCGTCACGTCGTCACGTTCATCGTCGTCGCGTGTCTTCGACGCAGGCCACTGAGGGTGTCAACGAGATCTGGCAGAGGGTAAGTGAGGGACAGAGAGGGGGGGGACACACGCACGCCGTGTCGTCATAGAGGTATGGGGCGGGCGTAGGGGTGAACGAGGGAGAAGGAGCCTAGATGAGCATGCACGTATCCGTTGCTGAAGGAGCCTGAGGAACTCGCCAGTTGAGGTATAAATTGACTCGCACATTGTGTGTAGTGGACGGTAGTGACAGTACAAGTCAGGTCATAAAACACGAGCCCCTGGACTACAAATATTTCAAGAGGAAACATGCGGTATTGCATAGCATAACCCGCTACAAGGAGGCGTTCAATACATTCGAGACGACATTGTCGACCGGATCCACAAGTTTGTGGTGAGCCCGCTAGATAACCCGCGTGAACTATAAGACCACCAGGCTTTCACCCGTTGTCACCGTAGTGATCGATATTCACGGACCGTGATGCCCTATGTGTTCCAAGATTGTCGCAAGAAATGAGAAATGTCCTGCGATTGCAACACTTCGACAACTGGATCATTTTACATAATTTGGCTCTTCTGAATCATGCGGAGGCAAAGTGGATTATTGCAGATGTCTGCAAAGCCTTGTGGTAGGCATCATTCCTACTCTGACTCAGAGGTTTTGTATGTAGTAGTGGCACATTTTACTCAACAATTGTACACGAGACGTCAGGGTGCCTCGGCGACCAAGGTTGCCTAACTATGTTATATCAATCGCCACCTAGTATCAACCTTTGGAATCTCCAAGAATCAAGATTGACGCATGCCATCGGTGAAATCAAATTAAACCAACAAAAATGATAGATCAATGAGAACGTTCATCCAATTATACATAACAACATTGAACCAGTGACTACGCCAACCAGCGTGCTTCACCCAAATCAATTGCTTCCATCACGGTCGCAATTCCCTGGTCAACAGAGGGAACCTTGAAATAGATGGCGGTCGAAACTCCAAGCACGTAAGGACTGGCGTGTGCCCTGGCGAATAATTAGAAATGGCGGAATGGTGAGCACTATAATTGAAGACTCACTCACCATTTAGAAAAAATTCCAACACGAAGCCCACGAGTAATCAGATAGAATTGGCTAGTATCCGTCGGGGCCGGAAGGTCATAAATAAAGTTGTTGTACATGTGTTGGTACCGACCATCAACGCTAACAGCTCCGTGGACGAAAAGGTGGTGAGGACCAGTGGGATCAATGGCCGTAACTGTCGCAGGGATTCCTGGCACTGGCGGCTGAGTGTGAGGTCCCGGGCCTGGTCTGGAACGGGCAGGAGAGAAAGTAGAACGTGCATAGCTTGCAGGGACACGGGTGGAAAGGGTTTCTGTCTGGGTGCCTGGGGTAGTCATGTTAATGTGGGGGGTGGACTCGGAAGTAACGGTAACTGTGGTGGTGACGAAATTCTGCCTAGAAGTGTGGGAAGAGGGACTGCTAAGCTCGTCGCAATCTTCTGACGGTGGTGGAGCAGTCAAATCACTGCTGGACTCATATCCAGAGCCTCCATCAGATGCCAGGAGGGTATCCTCCGTTTCGACAATAGAGGTAGCACCTGTGAAAGAATATGTGAGCGTTGTACGTTTGTAATATGGATGAGGTGAAACTTTACTTGAGACGGCATTGCGATTAGTCTTGACCCTCTCAGTGAGTTCGGCAGCTGACCCATAACACAGCACCAGGTGCGCGAGCATCTCGCTGACGATATCTGATGAGAACAAAAGTAAATATCTATGCGTCATACATAGTGGTGACTACTAACCAAGGTCGGTCTTCATGGCAGCAATGCAGGCCCGGGTCATCCTGGCCTGGAAGAGAAGACGGGAAAACTTGAGGGGAAACCCACGAGACTCACCCTTTTAAGAGCCCGGAAAGATGTTCATGTTTAGAGTCTCTAAGTTTTCCAGATAGCATAGTCTCCTCTTTTGGTTGGCGGCGATTTGGAATCCATTGTGGAAGTAAGGATGACTTAACCGCCATGTGTGAGCATACAAACGTAATACCTCCAACCCCCAATTAGGACAGCGGATAACTGTCCGAATACTGGCCTTGAACATAGCTCGATCGTTGAGAGAAGTCGAATTAACAGCTGCCTCAGTTTCTCCCACCGCTGAGCGATGACGGCAAAGACAGGGTCCTCGTCTCAGAGATCCGACGGGCCTCGCTTCCTGGTAGAACACACGCTAGCAGTCAACATACGTTAGTACCCCGCTTTTGGTGTTTGGATTGACCGAACCATACAAAACTTATTTTTGCCTCCTGCAGTATGGGGGACCGGACTGGACAAAAATAAAATAAAAGGATTTCGTCAATTTGTTTTTGCTTTAGAAGAACAAAATAAATGATTTCGTGACTCATCTTTGGCATCACTGCACAAAGAAAACAAAAAACAAAAATGTTGAGCCAGAAAAGAAGCATTCGACGAGAATGGGAAATCGCTTGGCGTCTCTGTCTCGATACCGCAGCCTCCAGCTGGCACCTACGCACATCGACAGCGCATACACGCGAAGAGGCGTAGCAAATCTGAGGCAATCATACAACGATACAGTACTAGTAATTAGACATGATTCGATAGGCACTAGGCCATAC
>JBBPOM010001183.1:0-13060 GCA_038091455.1 Leccinum uliginosum | reverse complement strand
ACAAGAGACACAACAAGGGGCAGAGCATCCTCACCGAGTTGCCCGTGCTCATCATTCATCATCTGCGTTGTCTGTGGGATCGCCATCAATAGGGTTGCGGGCATTGATGCAAAACTTTAACCGTAGCACTCACAGCGGCCCTGCGATTGCTGTCCACGGGTGTTATATTGCTGCCCACCGGTCTGGCGAACTAGTCGACGAGCGTCACCGATATTTCGGATCGGCCTGATAGCGAACTACTTACCGTCTTGGGAGTACCCATCATTGGAGTAGCCAGAAGATACATCATTAGAGTACCCGGAGGATACATTATTAGAGGCTGAGAAGTGTCGTCAATAGGACTGCAGGTGCTGATGCGAAACGCATGTCATAGTAGCACTCACACTGGCGACCTTGTCCTTTGTTGGAGGCGTTGTAATCCTGCCCACCGGTCTGGCGATCTGGTCGACGAGCGTCATCGATAATCGACAAGCCTGGGGGCGAACTAGCAGTAAGGACTTACCGTCATTGGAGTACCCAGATGATACGTCATTAGAGTCTGAGCAAGTGTCGTCAATATGGTTGCGGACACTGGTACGAATTACATTGATCGCACTCACACTGGCGACCCTGTCCTTTGTTAGAGGAACTGCAATCCTGCCCGCCGGTCTGCCGGTCTGGTCGACGAGCGTCACCAATTAATATAGTCGACCAGCCTAAGGGCGAACTACAAGCAAGGACTTACCACCCTTGGAATACCCGTCATCACTGGCATTGGAGTACCCAGAAGATACATTGTTGGAGGCTGAGCAGTGTCGTCATTGATTTAGGCTGCAGTGATGCGAAACGCATGAGTAGCACTCACATTGGAGACCCTGCCCTTTGTTTGAGGAACTGTAATCCTGCCTGCCGGTCTGCCGGTCTGGTCGACGAGCGTCATCGATAATCGACAAGCCTGGGGCCGAACCACCAGAAAGGACTTACCACCCTTAGAATACCCGTCATCATTGGAGTACCCAGAAGATACATCATTAGAGGCTGAGAGGTGTCGTCGTCAATTTAGGCTGCAGGTGCTGATTTGAAACCGATTAGTGGCACTCACACTGGAGACCCTGTCCTTTCTTAGAGGCGTTGTAATCCTGCCCACCGGTCTGGCGAACTAGTCGACGAGCGTCGCCGATAATTGACAAGCTTGAGGGCGAACTACAAGCGAGGACTTACCACCCTTGGAACACCCATCATCATTGGAGTATCCAGAAGATACATCATTAGAGGCTGAGAGGTGTCGTCATCAATCAAGGCCGCAGTGATGCGAAACGCATGAGTAGTAGCACTCACACTGGAAACCCTGTCCTTTGTTAGAGGAACTGTAATCCTGCCTGCCGGTCTGCCGATCTGGTCGACGAGCGTCATCGATAATCGACAAGCTTGGGGGCGAACCACCAGTAAGGACTTACCACCCTTGGAATACCCGTCATCATTGGAGTACCCAGAAGATACATCGTTAGAGGCTGAGCAGTGTCGTCGTTGATTTAGGCTGCAGTGATGCGAAACGCATATCATAGTAGCACTCACACTGGAAACCCTGTCCTTTGTTAGAGGAACCGTAATCCTGCCTGCCGGTCTGCCGACCTGGTCGACGAGCGTCACTGATAATCGACAAGCTTGAGGGCGAACTACAAGCGAGGACTTACCACCTTTGGAATACCCATCATCATTGGAGTACCCTGAAGATACATCATTAGAGGCTGAGAAGTATCGTCAGCACGGCTGCAGATGCTAATGTGAAACGCATGAGTAGCACTCACACTGGAAACCCTGTCCTTTGTTAGAGGCGTTGTAATCCTGCCCGCCGGTCTGGCGATCTGGTCGACCCGCACCGCCAATATTCGATCAGCCTGACGGCGAACTATATGCAGGGACGTACCACCCTGGGAGTACCCATCATCCTGGGAGCTCCCATAAGATCTGTCGTTAGAGACAGAGGAGTTGAGGGCTTGCTCAGCGGCACCGAAGAAAGAAGACTAGAGAAGAGTTAACCGGTGAAGCGATGGGTATTCGTCGCCGGACGCACCATGTTCAGATCAGTGAGATGCTGTTCGATGGAGGCTACCGAACAATGCCATGAACATCCCCCATTTTATAGTCTTTGCACGCACCATAGGTGTTCCATTCCGGGGAGACCAAGTGACAGCTGAGCTGGAATAACCAGTCACGGATAGTCAGTCATGCCGTAGATTGGATAGATTGGGATCCTAGCATCAAGGGTCGTAGACTTACTACGTTAGCCTAGGCACTGATATGATCACCAGGTTTCGTGGCTCTAACTTCAGCCCAATGAACACGTTCCTGGGCGGCGGCCCGAGGCGCAAAGTTTGCGGTATAAATAAACCGCGGAGCAGCAAAGAAACCGGAAGACACCGCTCGGGCCGCCAACAAGGTTTCCTTCATGACTCAGATGAGTCCTATGAGCTGGTTCCCTCTGCCATAACTCAGGCCAACAGACACGAGATTGCTGACGTCGATCCCATGTTTCAAAGAGACGGAGGAGAGCGCCTGGCGAAGGCGTCAGCCAAAAAAAATGCATTAATGATGATGAGCAAGATATGGATATGGTAACGAGCAATTGCCAGTGGGTGAGGCCTTGAGGACTCAGAGGATGTGTGTGCCTGCATACGTGTCACAAGCAACAGTGACATCGAGGACAAGCACGATCGAGGGCAAGGCAATGACGAGGGCGGTGACGAGGGTGTGCGCGTGCATGGGATCTTGAGGAATAATGCGACAGATAGGGCATGAGTGGAACGGTAGAACGGGCACTGCCAGAATGGTGATGGGACGTGCATTCGGAGGAAGGAGCCAGGCATGACTCGGATGGAACGTGGCAGACATGAACTCCTTGGAAATGTTGAGTACAGAGTTCTGTAGTCGTCGCCGGACATACCAAAGACTGTCACAGAACTGACAAAGAAGTGTATAAGTCAAAGAGTAACAAAAAAAAGAGTGACGACAAGGTGAAGTGTCAAAAGAAAAGATCAAGACCACCGGGACGGTGTGAACACAGATTAGAGTGACGACGAAGACAGGATGAGTAGGAATGGAAGATGTGAGGAACCTTGAACATAGTGAGTTCCTGCAAGGCTCTGCGGCAAAGCAGTCCGAGTCTCCTCCTGAGACTGGCGCACACAACCAGCAACACTAGTATGTCAGAATTCGAAAAATAAGCAAGGGGTGAAATTCCTAGTACTAGAGCCTGAGGGAAGTCCGTATAAAATCTATGCTCTTCCATGTCATCTGCTGTGCCCCAAAGGCCAAATCAATCAGGTACTCCCTTTCCATGTTTTTCCATGGATATTGCGTTGAATTCCGGATCGCGATCAGATCCTGAATGGGGTGCCAGTAAGCTGGAACACGAGGGGGTCATACAGGAGAGTGTGATTTCATATACGTCGCTACATGGTCATCGAAGCAACATATATGAAATCACACTTTCCTCTGCAACACGAGTTCGGATCGCGTTCAAACGGTTGTCCGCCGTCAATGGGGCTGAGTGCATCGTGATGAAACGCATGAGCACTCACAGCAGCCGTGTGATTGCTGTCCATTGACAAGGGCATTATATCTCTCCAAGATGGTCAGCACGGCGAGCCAGGAGTGGCAGCAGCACCCCGAACGGGAGTTTGATAGTGTCGAGACGTGATGGTTTTACGGAGCTGGATGGATGATAGAGTGAACAGGAAAAACGAAGAAAGAGGAAGAATGAACTCACTCCGGGCCGTGGGTAGCGGCGTCTCGAGATCTGAGTCAGTCTGAGTGTCCGCTGTGACGATGTGAAAGCAATAGCAAAGTGAGAAAAGAGATACATACCGAGGACTTGAGAATTGTAAACGATCGAGGCAGTGTTTTGAAATCGAACACCAACTGCAAGGAATGTGGATCGAATTGCGGTCAGAAACGAGACGATAACTCACCTTCAACGTCGGGATTATCTGCGGGCTCAGCGATCACGGTGAGGTGAAAGAGCGCTGAGGAAAAACCGTCCGGGGACGCGCGTACTTAATGTACGAAGTTATGTAAGGATTGATAAATGAACAGTGGAATAACAAGATAGCGGCTGCAAGATAGCGGTCGGGTGAGACGAAGTAACGGTCGAGTGATATAAAAAGAAATAGAAAGTCTAACAGTACTCCCTTTCCATGGATATTGCGTTCAATTCCGGATCGCGATCGGATCCTGAATGGGGTGCCAGTAAGCTGGAACACGAGGCGGACAATCTCGTGTTGCAGAGGAGATTGTGATTTCATATACGTCGCCTCCGTGACCATGTAGCGACGATCCGAGTCCACAGACTGAAAGATCGCGTTCAAACGGTTGTCCACCGTCAATGGGGCTGAGTGCATCGTGAAGAAACACATGAGCACTCACAGCAGCCGTGTGATTGCTGTCCGTTGACAAGGGCGTTATATCTCTCCTCTCCGTCGGTCCGGCGAACTAGTCGAGAGCGTCGTCAATTAACCATAACCGAGCTTAGCCTGATGGCGGGCTATGAGGAGGGACTTACCATCCTAGCCTCGGACCTAAAAGTTCCGAAAGTTATTATCATACACCCGGTCCGTCCACGCGTGTCATGAGCGCTTCGTCAGATGAGTCGGTTCTCCGAGATCCGCTCCCGTCGTCTCGCCAGGTGCGCCTTTTCCAGTTTCGATGTTTCGGTCGTAGGAAATGGAAATGGCGCGGTCAGATGGGAAAACGCAAGGAGAGGATGTTGAGTCGTTCTTGTCACCGATCGATATCGTCACTACCGTGACAATGTTAGTAGCGGCGTCACATCCCCTGTATTCCTTTTTCGCGACATTGTCATCATTCTGTCGTTCGGACTAGTATAGTTTTCACTCATCGGTTTGTTCCAAACAGCGTTGTCAGGAGCCCAGCTCTCCCGGGCGAGTGGAACGACTTTGCAACCGACATCACCGTTAAGTTCGGGCTCGAAACTTTATGGAACAAATATCCATTTTCAGTGAAACGAATTTTGCAGGTCCTAGAGATTTGCTCAACTCTTCACTCGATTGCTTTGGAAGGGAAACATTGTCACTATTGGTATGATATGCATGTGCAACCCTATCGAACTCGCTCGTCCGAAGTGAAGGGAGATTTTCAACAATCCTTACCGCAAAGGCGATAATGAGGTCAGTACATCGCTTCTGCAATAATGTTCGCTCAACGTGATTCGGAGGAAATGTCAGAGGACGGTGACGAGAAAGAGTTCCTATTGAACGGAACACAGAGACACGATCTGTTCGCAATACATTACACGATTGGCTTCCTATAAAAAACGTGCAAGCATCGTCACTGCCCGAATTTGTTCTGAAGGAACTAGTACACGGAATCCGTCAAGACGAGATTCACAACAAAAGGGGCAGGACGTCCTCACCGATTTGCCCATGTTCGCTATTCCACCGAGTCCGCCGCTGTTGGACCCGCCGGTGAAAGACGAAAGTTGTCCCTGCGCGGCGAGCTTCGTGAGAGTCATCGCAGCGCCATTCATGAGGCTCTGCTTGTCTTGGCCGCTTCCACCCCCACTGCTAGCAAAGTTGCCTGCTTCTTTCATGACCATACCCATGAGCTGGTTTCCTCCGCCTTGACCTGTACCGCCAGACATGAGGCTGCTGATGTCGACTCCATGTTTCGAGGCGACGGAAGAGAGCGCCTGGAGAACGAGTCAGTCAAAGTCACGGAGACAACGCATGTTGCAGTAACCTTCGTGATCAGGGGGCCATACGTGTTCATATCGTCAGGGTTCACCTGATCCTGATGTTGCCCCTATAAGCCGACTCCTTTAGATCAGGTTCGCATCAGACAAAGAATCGAACGTACAGAGTTATCATGGACATGCTGCATGGCGTTCGAGATATATCCACTGTCCTCATCGTTGGAGTTTGCGTGGGACAAAACGTCATCTGTATTGTCTACGGGACCGTCGTGAACAGGGTTGATGGAAAATGTTGGATAGTAACACTCACAGCGGCCCTGCGATTGCTGTCCACTGCTAGGGGCGTTGTATTGCTTCCCACCGGTCTGGCGAACTAGTCGACGAGCGTCACCGATAATCGAACAGTCTGATGACGGACTACTTACCATCCTGAGAGTCATTATTGGAGTACCCAGAAGAGACATCATTAGAGTCTGAAAAGTGTCGTCAATAAGGTTGCGGACACTAGTGCGAAACGCATATAATGGTAGCACTCACACTGGCGGCCCTGTTGTCCCTGTCCATCGTTAGAGGAGTTGTAATCCTGCCCACCGGTCTGGCGAACTATGTAGTTGACGAGCGTCACCGATAGCCAAGCAGCCAGACGGTGACTACTTACCATTATTGGAGTACCCAGAAGAGACATCATTAGAGTCTGGAAAGTGTCGTCAATAGGGTTGCAGACACTGGTGAGAAACGCATATAATGGTAGCACTCACACTGGCGGCCCTGTTGTCCCTGTCCATCGTTAGAGGAGTTGTAATCCTGCCCACCGGTCTGGCGAACTAGTTGACGAGCGTCACCGATAGCCAAGCAGCCGGACGGTGATTACTTACCATTATTGGAGTACCCAGAAGAGACATCATTAGAGTCTGAAAAGTGTCGTCAACATGGTTAGTGCGAAACGCACTTGTAGCACTCACACTGGCGGCCCCGTTGTTCCTGTCCATCGTTAGAGGAGTTGTAATCCTGCCCGCCGGTCTGGCGATCTAGTTGACGCACACCGCCAATAAACGATCAGCCTGATGGCGAACTATATGCAGGGACTTACCACCCTGGGAGTTCCCATTATCCTGGGAGCTCCCACTGTAAGATCTGTCATTAGAAATCGAGCTGAAGGCTTGCTGAGCGGCGTTGAAGAAAGACTGCATAGAAACGAGTTAATTGGGTGAAGCGACGGTTGTTCGTCGCACTGGCATGACGCACCATGGTCAGATCAGTGAGATGCAACTTGGTTGATCGGGGCTGCCGAACAACGTCATGAGCGTCACCTATTTTATAGTCTCAGCACGCACCGCAGATAGGTTCCATTCCGGGTGGACCGAATGACAGCTGAGCTGCAATAACCAGCCACCATAGCAAAACCCTTGATGGCACGGGGTCCAATCTATGGCAAAAAATACTAAAATGTTGTTAGACTAGGCACTGATAAGTTTTGAAACTAAGTTGTGACTTTAACATCCAATGAACGCATCCCTGAGCTGCGGGCGCAAAGTCTAACGTTTGCGATATAAATGAACCGGACTCGGAGCAGCGAAGCAACCGGAACTTCTCATGGGAAACAGCAATCATATGATTGGTATCAGTGTACACGAGGATGACAATTCAGAAAATCATACACAGGACATCAAGTAGTACAACACTAAGCGATTCAGGCGCGTTCTCCCCGGGAGCCCATCTTCAAGAACTTTGTAAGTGCCTCTGCAGATCCTCGCTTGAAAGATTCAACACCACGAGCTGGATCCCACACGCGAGATCCTTTGCGAGGGTGCGAGAGCGGCGGGTCGCCATCTGAAGAGAACGATGTCGCGGATGAGATAGCGTGCACAGAAAAAGTATTTAGGTCACCAATCTCACCAGAAGCCGACGTGATTTTGTCAGAGGGCGACAGTAAATGATGTGGGTCGAGGGTAGACAACGGGGGGGAGGTCAAAATACTATGCGAGGTAGCAGCAGCGGGGGGTCTGACAGTTCCACTGGATGTCGACCACTTCCGTCTCGGGCGCCTATTCATCAAGATCAACTTTTCCGCTACCTCCCTTGCGGGAACGAATGTAGTGACTTGGATACCCTCCTCGCGCAGGTCCCTAGGGTCTGTTTGCACGCCAATAGAGTGGTACTTCATATTGTGTGTCTGCTTCCCGATGCTAGAGCTCCGCGTTCGCAGTTTCATCACTGTTTCTTCCTCGGAGTCTACCTCATCCTCTACATCTCCATCTTGGCTGCTAGTCTCTACCCTGTTTGGCTCACCCTCGAAAGCGAGAGGACTCGGGGAGGGCACAGACCGTGGAACCTTTCCAGCATGTCTCTGTGGAGGAAGACCGTCCAATGGATAGTGTGAATGGAGTAGTGGTGGAAAGTCAATCAATGGGGATGGCATCGGGGAACGGAAAATATGCTTCTTCTCTGGAGTTGCAGGAACAAGAGAATATGGCAAGCCACTCAATAGTGACCCTTCATCAGGAAACACCCGTCCCGGAGCGTGACGCGGTCGTTCCTCCCAGGGAAAGACGCGCATTACCTTTGTGGGATCCGGGCTCGGAGATGTATTTTCCTCTCCAACGACGCTATGATATGATGGTCTCCGGCGGCGCGGCATCTCTGGAGTGGCAGGAACAGGAGTCAAGCTGCAGAAAGCGGGGGTCAAATGATGCTCCGAAGGACTGGGCTCCATCGTAGTCAGAGACGTTTCAGAAGACAACGGCGAAATCGATAAAGAGTTCTGATCGGTGTCCCATACTCTGGGAAACACCTTGGGGAAGTAGGTATCTCTTGGAGCCGGCGTTTCAATGTTTGGGGGCGTCTCCATAGCGGAGTACCATGTCGGCGGCGTTGGGGGCAGGTCTTCCCCTTCTGATGTTTGATGGAACAGCTGAGTTGGAACGGTCTGAGCTCCCGCTTCTCGAGTGCTGCGCGGGGGTTTATACGGAGAGAAAACATGGCGGTGAGGTGTAGACGGAAGGGATAGCAGCCGTGCGAGTGGAGCCGGGGGTATTTCGTGGATCCCCGGAGTAGGTAGCGTCCCCCATCTGACGGGAGAGCCTCGTGGTAAGGATAAAATTTGCCCAGGAGGAGTAGATGGCTCTGGCGTAGTCGTGGAGGATCCATCTGGGGCCGGAGAAGGTTCGGGTGTTTCCGTGCTATCTTCCTGTGTTTGTGCCTGCCCCCTTTCTGCACGCGTTCGAGGGCGGACTAGATCAAAACGCCCCTCGAGGGGCATGGTCCGGTATCCTCCTTCTCCAATGGTGCGAGTGGTTGCTATTCCCACCGTCCCGATACCTTCGAGTGCTGCACGACGTAGTTCTTCTAGTCCCAGTACTCCACCTGCGGCAACAGCATGACCGAGGTCGTTATCATTCCATGCCGAAGTATATTTGATTGGTTGGAAGCCCGTTTCGGAAGCCTGTGACCGATAATGTTGGTCGTACACTTCGTACCAGCGGTCAACAAGTGAATCATAGTTATATGCATGCTGATGGGTAGTAGATGGTTCGGGAGGTGGTTCCACGATCATGTTGGCTGATTGTGGAGAGGAAGCCAGCGCGCGGTAAGCAATGGAGTGCCAGGGTTTATGTGGGCCTATGAAATGGACGACTGATATTTGGGATCCAAAGCGGTGATATGCCGGGGCGTAGCTAAAGCGAACCGATCAGATGGCCATTAAAACGGCAGGGCGCAAGACTCGATATGACTGACGTATAAATGGCTGTTGGTGTGGTGTTGTACGTGAAACTGAGTCTGTTCCAATTATCACCTCTCCACTCGTTAAGAAGACCCTGATCCGCGCCATCCCAGGTACCTTTGGTGTTTAGGAGTTCCCGGAGCTCCACAAACTTGTTTTCCCCGGGTGACAACACCATCACACCAGAGTTAAAAATATCTGGCCATCCAACGTCTGGAGCGGCAGAGAACTCGTGATCGAGAAGGAAGAGGTGGGATAGAGGGCGGAGAGGAAGCACATCCGCATCTAGAAATATTACCTTGGAGTATTGGGTGAGACGGAAAACGTGCAATTTTGTGAGAGCCGTATCGAGGTCCGGACGCCCTAGAACACGAAAAGAGAAGCATTAGACCCAAAAAAACGCCTCGTTGATGTGATAAGACAGTGGTGAGCAACGTTGCATGGATCCAGACCGCGGATGCGGGGAATAAGCGAGCAATCACACGTGGGCAACATGGATTGGTGCTCCGCGAAAAGGTGGTCGATGACGCCCCTACATTCCAGCTCGTGGTGGCCCCACAAAGTACTACACGCACCGAGTAAAGTCAAGGGCTGAGAGTCAGGTGGGACAATCACTTCGACACCAATGACGATGTCAAATGCCTTGCGAAGGAACCTGATTGTGGATACATCGACTGTCTCGGGTGTGACGAGACACACTGTCTCATATTCTACTACTGTTTGATCTGACGAGAGGGGACGGTGGACATCCTTCAGAGCGGCAGCGATGGTGAGGGCGCCTGGGAGATAAGAGTCAGAAGTGATCAGGGTGACAAAGGCAAAGCGGATGACGGTCATGGTGAGGGTGTTGAAATAAAAGCAACCATTCGATTCCGAGAAGCCTACTACGCCCGTCACAACCCAAAACATGTTCGATCATAGAGCAAACACACATCAACTACTACCGTCGTAATCACTCTAGCATGCTAAACTCTTCCCTCAGTTTTAACCGTACGCAACACCATCTAGATTAATGCAATCTGCTGAACGTAAAAGCCAGAAGCGGTCAAAGGGGTTGCAGAGTTCAGTAAGCAGACAAGTATTCGCTTGCTTGTTGATTACTCATACGTCCTCAGTCGAAGTCGCCATCCATACGATCCTCTACGTCCGCCAGATATATCCGCCCGATCTGTTTGTGAGAAAGAAGAAGTATGACATGCCAGTGTTTCAGTCGCGCCATCCTGCTCTCAACGAATACATCTCCGGCGCAATCAAGGCCATCACCGATGAACTCGTTTCGGTGCGTCGGTAACTCAGACTCAGTTAACAAGGAAGCCCTAGACTTCCCCGCACAGGGAAATATTCAAAAGGTGGTAGTCGTGATAAAGGACAAGGACCAGGTTGCACTCGAACGTTTCATTTTTTCCGTACAAAACATGATCGAAGTTGAAGCTTACGACAGAGACATCAGGTAGGTCAAGCCAGTGTGCCTCATGGATTGGGTTGACCCCGTTTCAATGCAAGCGTTGAAGAAGCAATGTCGTCATCGACTCTCAGTCGATATTTCCGCGCATTCTTAGTCAAGCTGAGTATGATCGAGTCTCAGCTTGGCGCGCTCGATCCCCAAGGTAGTTTGCCTGGGACCGTCAAATCGAGCGATTCATACCAATTACGTTGCAGATGAAGCTTCTTTTGCGATCTTATTAGAGCTTTGTGACGATAAAGACACGCCAGTCGGGTCTCGGGATGACACGAATCAGGATCCGACCCCATGGGTCCCCGCCGATAAGCAATATACTACTACAGGGACATCGGATGATGCCCAGCTTCATCTTCTGCGAGTCGTTGAAACAGGCATAGTCAACGTAAGTCTTTTGATCTTCAGCCACCATAACTCAGTTCTCGACGAATGGTTTAGCTCTCTCTTGCTGTCCAGGAATCAGAGGAGAAGCTTATCAGGCTAACAAAACCATCCAAGAGAGGTGACTCTGATAACGAAGCAAAAGAAAGCGAGAAACCTACGAGAATCAGCGATAGCTTTGCTCGTACGTTGCCAATCACCGTTCCTTGTCGATTGAACTTGAAACACTAATTCAAGTTAATGTGGACGACCAAATGGGGTCCGGTGAAATATGATGCACAATAGATCAGTACTAAACGTCCACCCGTATACGTTGAATAATAGGTATAATTCGTTCCCACTCTTCCATCGCCTACAGTGCCGAAAGTCAGTCTGACATAAAGAGAGTACGAATTGTCTTACGGATTGATAGAATTCAATCTCCCCGTCGGCAAGGTTGCTCAGCATCTCCTTCATCTCTGCCTCCTTTGAATACTGGAAAATCGTTTGCTCTCTCAGTGTCTCATCGCTGAAGGCATCAGAAGTATCATGTGCAGTAGTAACCGCATCTTGGAGCTAAATCACATGGAAATCTTAGCTTCGAATAAGGAGAAAGGGACTACGTACTTCTTTGATCTTGAGGTCTAATTTCCGCATCTTCTCTACCCGACTCCGATCGTCATCTGCGCCGCGAATCGCGTCTACCTTGTCCTTGAGGTAAGCACTCAGTCCTAATCCTGTACTTCCTGCGTGGCCGGAAATTACGGCCGAAAGGCGGTCGCGTTCGAGCGTGACGCCAGACAAGTAGTCAGAAAGTTCTTCAAAATCGAGCTGTTTCTGGTCACGAAGCTTTAAAACAGCTCGATTTGCATGAGAATACGTGAGGAGCGAGTGAAGGTGTACTAGAAATGGATCAGTAGTTGTTTGAGTCTGACGGGAAAGACACGTTAGGGCAGGGAAAGATGAAAGATGAGAGAACCGTTACCTTGTGACGAAGCAGCGCGGAAAACTCGAGGAGGGTGTTCGAGAAGTGATTGAGCGGATCTGTAATTCCTGATTCCAAGAATCCAAGGCCTTGGACGGCAACAGCGAGATCGTGATAGTCAGCCGTAAGGTCTTCACCAGATTCCAGATTGCCTCTCGTTTAGCCTCAGAATTCCCTATGGAGAACGTAAACCTAATGAACTCACCATTCGTCCGCCCACGGATACGATTCCAAAGGCGTTCGCTGAGGACGAGGCCGTCCTCAAATTTATCAACCGACTCGCGCATGTGTAGGAAACGCTCGTCGGGCTTGCGCACACGAGAAAAAGCGTTCAAGAGTGTGTCGGAAATATTGTCAATGATTCCTGGTGTGGGCTCGGGGCCAGGAGGATGTGCAAGGTGCTGGTGCATGAAGACATGCTATTACAGAATTGCGGTGAGTGCAACTAGAATCTGAGAAAAAAGCGACTTCCATACCCATTCTGTAGACTCGAAGAAGGCGCGAACGAGGGTGCTGCGTTGCAGAGTCGGATGCCGTGCCATCCGCTGCAAAAACCGATGAAGGCTACTTTGTGTCAATTCAAGAGACTCGACAGCTCCTAAACGGACCTACTCTAAACGACGGCGCTCCATGAATTCGGGGCTGAATCTATCACCGGTGATGTACTCTACAGGTGAGTGAGTATCGTGGTGCCCGCCCTGTCGCAAAACATACCAAGCCGGTGCTTATCCGGGAGTACTGGCACCACGCATGCGGGGAAGTCCTTTACTAGGTGATCCCGCAAGAAGACAAAGTCTGTGAATCGTCGACGAGCTGATGGGTTGGGGGAAGAGAATATAGGAAGAT
>JBBPOM010001182.1:0-13062 GCA_038091455.1 Leccinum uliginosum | reverse complement strand
ATACTTTTGCCATGGTGAACGGATGGGGAGAGGATTCTAATAGTTGTTTCGTCGTCCGGTGATGTAATTTTGCGGCGTTGACGAGCGAAACAAATAGCCCTCCGTGCTCGTCATCCTGGTACTTGGCCTTGATCAACCTCACTGCTTTTCTTTGCTCCAGATTCTCTCAAATTTCCACCTAGAAGGTATCCCACATTGTGATCTTCAACAAGGGTGGCCGATCCCGGTCAGAAAGTTGAGTGACAACCGAGTCTGTATCTGCGATTGGCAAAAATGACGTTCGAAGGTAATCCCGAACGTCAAGATCGGATTGTGCGGTCAGGGTGACGTCGACCTCGAAGTATATGCGCCCGATGCTGTGGAACAACGTCTGGATGGTGGATACCCGATAGCAGGCGTTCGTTAAAAGCCCTTTGTCGTGTTTTTCCCTTCCATGTCTGAGCATAGTTTGCAGGTCCCACACGCTATAGGCGCACGTTGGATCTGCACTGCACGTCAGGCCTGGAACAGGTGCGGAAACGCCTCGCACCGGCTCCCTGCCCGCACGCGGCGTGGGTATGTCCACTGGGGGCCCTACCGTACACTGTTTCTCTCTGGCAGACAGCTCGCAGTAGTAACTTGTCATCCTCGTTTACCGAGCATTGGTGTTGCTGCTTCAAATGGCCTAACATAACGTCTGGTGTGATACCAGTTTTGCACTCTCAGCAAATCAATATCCGCAATTGAGTGTGCAGCCAAAGTCCGAGCTTGTCAAGTACACCACCTCCCTCAAGGTCACCGGTTGCCGTACAAGCTGATTGCGGCGCACCTGCTCCAGCAATCACGGCGAAGAGCAACATTGTTGGCCAAGACTTCATCACAAATGTCGCACTGAGCAGCCATTTCTACCGAGGTTGGAGGTGGATAAAGTGGGGGATGGAAAATGTGAACGTTTTAACTGTGGTCGCTTCAAAGTACCTGGGTCTTTATACAAAGCTTAGGGACCCCCCCCCCCCCATCCCTGCGAGGCTTTTTTTCTCTGGTATAAATGTTATGGAATAACATCTGATTCGCTTGGTCAGTACTGCAATTAAGACTACCCTGTACAATGACAGCAACTGGACCTAGAAACAGATTCAGCTCCATTCTTCATTATATTGTGTAGATCAAATGGCTAACCCATTCGCCCCACCTGGGGTTTCGGCCGGTGAACTTATCTCGACGTGATCCTATTGATTCATATATGAAGTTTGACCTGGTGGTGCTGCTGCAATTGGCGCACGAGACGGTTACAGGAAGGCCACTGATTTGCAAAGAGCCCAAGTTGCAGGGTTGCAACGTATGGAGAATGCAGCTTGGTTTGAAAAAACTACCCGAGCGGAGGCAGCCTTCAGTCGGTAGCTGACGCCGTTTTGGATTCAGTGTGACCTCGCCAGCCAATCAGGAGGGATCTTGGACTCTTTGCTGTTTAAACCATAAAAGGAAGGTGCCTAACTGTTCAACCGCGGGATGTGCTCCGTGCCACTAACAAGAATATAGAAAAAGAGCAGTTGGGGAATCCCGATTTGGAGCCGTTCAATCTGACTTGGGAACTGTTGTTTGTTACCATGAATTCAAGAGCCTAACCGCAGTCTTTGAGCGATAACGGCATGTTGGGCAGGTTGGCATAACCGACCGGCTAATTTGACTGCGGCCAATTGTGCAGGGTTGACGCTGTCGTAAGTTCTGCATATCTTTACATGCCCCAAATTCGCTCGCACCGCCAGCCATGGATCGTGCGCCAGTCAGGTTCATAACACGGGGGAAAAGAAAAGGTCGCCTACTCATTAACCAATTTTTTCAAAGTATCGAGCGTCGTCGTGGATCGAGATGGGAACCCGCAGGCTAAAAGAAACAGACCACACCAGCCTCCTCGATCGACAGGCGAAGTCTTGTACCAAACATTTGGTGCTTCTGCCTTCGCAGATCGTGCAGATACAGCTACTTCGTACATCGCCACATGTAGCTGCCTCCCAAAGAACATATCTAGCAGATCTTGAGGGAAGCCTATGTGGGCAGAATTCTGTGCATTCGACCACGCCAATGTGCCTCTCAGAAGATTGGTCTTCACCTTGATCAGTAAAAAGGTGTTTGTGGGCACCTCGGAAGTGATGGAATGGAGAATGAACTTTCTCCCAGCCTGCATAAGTTCCTGGGACGCCTTTTCGTTTCCTGGTCGTAAACATGTTCGTACAAGGCAAAACTATGCGAAATTGTAAGTCAGTTTCAGGATGAAATCAAGGAATCCCAGCTATCTAACGTTTTCAGGATACAATATATAATGGTTTGAGAAGTCGAGGTTCAAAGTTTCCGCAAAGAAGCTTTGACCGTTTGAATCCAACGACGCAGTTGCGAGAAAGAGCGGCCAATTCAGTTTGGCACGTTTTCTACCCCTGTACCCAATAAATTCATACTGTGCGTTATCACCAATATGTTGAGATTATGCTGTGAGCAGACACGGTTGGGGTACTCACCGGAAGTCCTTTGTTTGCGTGGAGGGTCTTCCATTGCTTTTGATCACAAAGCAGACAATGAAAGGAGATATCTGCCGTCGTTGTCCCAAGCTTGATGCAACCCGCACCATCTTTCCTCATTTGCTGACACACAATTGCACCGCAATCAACGCATTCGTTGGCATTTTCTGCCAGGCTGTTCACGCAAAAATTGCAAAAAGCTTTTTGCACAAGAAGAGGTTGCTCAGGTGTCGCGTTCGCAGGTGAATGAATCTACATATAACAAATTCTGTCGTGGAAAAGATGACCACTGCAAGGCGAGGCTTACCAATGACTTCCATTTCATTATGCGAGTTCGTTTGCCTTGGCACTCTGACCACGGTGGCCAACTTTTGATTGCTTGAGTGTTCAAGTTCCCCAGGCTTGGTATGATGAGACATAAGTAGGGAGAAAGCCTTCAGGTTTTTGGTCCTGTATATTACTAAACCCTTCCCGAGTGGTGCTGTATCATGCTTACGCAACAATGTTGCCGGAGCAATAATTTACATCGAGATTTGACACCGTGTATACTACATTACTACCGGTTACCAGCCAAAGTCAAAGCATCTCTTGTTGTATGTTTCTAAATTGCTCCAGCCTATTTGAGCTTTCGGTTTGTTTCGAGTCTCATTCGGGATGCTCATGGCCCATGCCGCTAGATGGGTATGTGTACGCGGCTGAAAACATTTCAAAAACTTGCGGCACCCTGGCCGCAGGCTGCTCGCTGGGTGCAGCGGTGAGGAGATCGAGGCACTTGACCCAACACTTCTCGCAGTATTGGTCTGCCATGACTTCTTGTAAAAGTTGTAAGGCTTTGAACCGAACCGATCACGACTGGTCCTGATCGGTCCGGTCTTTCCTGGTTTTGATTTACATCAGTCTTGGTCTTTTGATTTTGAGAAAATCAAAAGACCGACCTAAAACCAGTTAAGACTGGTCTTAACTGGTCTTTGGAGGTCGCCCCTATTGGGTAGTATGTTGACCGATTTTCCCTGATTTTCCCACATTTTTAGGATTTTATTTGAGATAGTTATGACAATTTCTCAAAATACCTTCTCCAAAATGACATATCACCCGAGATCGGCCATATCTCGGGCACGTATGGGCGGAATTACACGATTCATGGCGGAAATGGTTTCCACGTGACTCGGCTATGTTGGGTACAGCCACTCCTAAGCGCTGATCCCACGCTATTGTATTCTCCGAAATGGACTTTCTAAGTAGATATACTTGAGAATGACATGCATTCTTAAATCAATCATATCTCAGCGACCCCTGAACCGATTTAGATAAAAAAATTATGGACTGGAAGCCAGGAATCCCTAGTATTTTTCACATCCCTGAAGACCGGTCCGAGACCGTAACCGGACCAGCAAAAGACCGACAAAGACCGAAAAATCGGTTTTTATCGGTCTTGGTCCTGTTTTTTTCATATCAGGAAATTTCCAGGACCGGACCGGACTTTAAAACACTATGGTTGGCGAGTGAATCCAATATCGCCCGCATTCTTGGGGTGTCCACAACCCAAGCTTGATTTGGCGTGAGTTGGACCGTCTGGGCAGGTGGAAGTGCAGGGACAGCGGGAAGGACAGAGGTTTGATCTGTGGGAGCAGAAAGGGCAGGATCCAGGTGAGGGAGATTGGAGAGGAATGCAGGGCAAGGATGAGCTTTCGGATGACCTCCAGTTGCGTGTACACGTGCTTGTTTTTCTGGCGGTTTGCTGGAAGGGGGGTTCTTCGACGGGGTTCTTTGGAGAATAACTTTATAGTTCTCACCTATCGACAGGTACGTATTATATTTCGTCTTCTTCCGTGGTGAGGAACCAAACCGCTGGATTGTGACTTTTGTGCCACCATTCGGGATCCTGGGCCGCCTGGTCATATGGCATTTCCCCCGTTTGGTGCACAAGCGTGTCGTTGTTGTAAAAGCTGAGGATGAGGTTGGAGTTGTCATCGAAAACCTTCTGAAAGCTGTGGTGTGTGTGATTACACCCCACATATAAGAAGGGTTACGGGAGGCTGGTGGAGGAATGAGTTCGAGGGGGATCCCCGCTATCTTCCAGTCTTGAAAATACCCTCGGTCGGTCACGGGGAATGAATGGTTACCAGAGTTGACTAACTCACCAAAATATTCAGTGTTTCCAGGGTGAACTGGATCGGCACGCAGCCAGCCTTTCGTGAGGCTGAATGTCAGAGTAAGCCGTCCATAACCAGGACATATGATCCCTAATCAGGAATTCATCGAACACGGGGAGTTGGTCCTTTCCAGTTTTCGACATTGGGTGCGTCAGCAATTTGTCGACGATGTATCTCCTGGCGGTTAGATACTGGAGTAATCGAGTTCTGTTGTTGTTGACGCAGTCCTGAAGAAAGGAACACAGGCCCTTTTTCTGGTTGTCTGGGCACTGTAGCTCTGCCAACCACACCTTCCACTCACACAGGCAGTGGACTACGGTATAACAAAGTTAGATCCAGGTGTCCGCATATCTGCTGGGGAGGGGAAGCCATCCGACAAAATCCCTCAAAGAGTTGGATACTTCAACCCTACAGCGGTCGTACGTCCCTCCATCCGAATGTTGATACTCCGTTAACTCTGGTAGGCTGTACCAGAAGAGCCGTGGCTCCAACTCAGCCAAGGTCGCTTCGTCAACTTGAAGATTTTTTCTGATGATTGGAATCTTAAAGTGCTTGATTGCGACCGAGTGATTGATGACATTCAAACGCTTGGGCATGGTACGCGATATAGAAACGAAGTGAAACAGATGGTGATGGTGGTGGTCGGATGGATGTTTGCTGGCCCTGATTTTGTTTGCACGCTCAGCCATAAGCTCAGTGACTACGCCGTCAAATGGGCCGGTGAGGTTTGTTTCGCGGTGTCTCCTGCCGCTACTCGGCAGAAGATGAAGAACTTACTAGCCGACACATCAAGTATCGACCTCGCTTTCATAATTTACATCAAAGAAAATCGCAAATGGACGGCCCCGGATGAAGAAGCCTCGGCAGCTATTGAACTGCGGGCGAAAGGCCTGATGCCCCGTATGGACTTCTTAAAATCATTCCTTGCCAATGAACTCTACGAGGAAGTTGTGTGGTAGGTATTACGTGGATATCGTTGGACAAAGTGTCCTTCGACGTATTTCTCCGTCACCCGGTGAAGGGATTCGACTTGGAGAGTACGGACGCAGAGTACACGGCGTGGGGGGTGAGTTCCATTAACAATGTATTCTACTTGAATGTAGTCGCTAAATAAATGTGTAGACACACTGTCCCTCCCGTGAGATGGACAACGTCGGACGTTTGTTTCAAAGAGGGGCTCAATCATTGAAGACGAGCGCCATTGCGCTGATGGAGCAGAACTATGGGGACCCGACCCCAGTGCAGGCGGAGAAACTACAAAGAGTACGAACATCAAACGCTACGCTCGACATCGACTGGGACGACTCGTGGGCGAACTTCTTATCCCAAAGGTTATGTTGCACCGCGTACGACAGGTACTACCAGTGGTTCATGGGTCCGTCACTCAAGCGCAAGTCAAATTTACGTAATCGCGGACCCTCAGGGAGCATGTGGGGCAAAAAGCAGGTCAAGGACGGAAATAAATAAACCTGCACGTCATTCTTCTTCCATTCGTCGATGTTTTCTATGTCTGTTACAACTCATTACATTCTTATCTTTCGTTGACTTTGTTTACTTGTTATTTCATCATATCCTACTTGACTGTATATATGTTTTGATCACGACCACACCAACACGGTACATTTGCGACTCGGTCTCACTCTTTGTTAGACTTGAGAAGGGCCCAGATCAACACCCCAGGTCACGTGAGCAACGACGCCGCCACCGATTGACAACGACTCGACCATTGTCGACAACACCAATGCATTGCTCGGATGACGACGGCTCAAAGACCGATGGGCCGAACAGCAAAAAAGAACATATGAAGAACAACGGAAGCAAGACCACCATCGACAAATACGACGACGACAAACAAGCAGAGTATGTTCCTACTTGTCTGTCTCGCTCTCCCTTGCCCACTAACTAAACTCGCCACAGATCTCGTCTACGGATAACGATCACGGTGAACACGACGACGCAAATAACACACCGATAACGGCGCAGACAATGAGAACTGAGATAAAAGAAGGACGATGGACAAGGTAAAAACGAGGACGATGTACGTTGTAATGTATTCGCTGAACCTTTGTGCAAAACACACCCGTGCCTCATGTGCCATGGTGTTGACTTGTTGTAGCAATGTGGTTGGTGGTCTGGAAGGGCCCATTGCTTGAACGAACCTGCTTTTAAGGCCTTGCTGGCATAACAGCAATAAATAAGTAACAACTACTACAATTTTGCTATCGCATGACAAACCTTAACCTTTTCCAATCGAAAGTTTATGGATAGAGGTTACTCATGACGCTTAGTCATACCCATGGCTTCAGTAATATATAAACCAGCTAGCTGAAACTGATGAGGCCTCATACCGCCGAAACCCCCTTGTATCTTGATAGATCATAGGGATTTTTCAGCTAGATATCTCATCACCACTTTACATATTTCATACCCCAACTTGTCGTGTACTCGCGGGAAATTAATCGCCCGTTTCGCCACCTATGAACTTGTCTGTAGTGGGTTATTAACTGCCCATTTCGCTGCCTACCAGTGAACTTCATGCAGGAACATTAAGTATCGTCTACTGTTACAAGTTTCCTTTGACGATGAGCGTTTTATGTGAACATCCTAGTTACCAGCCTCGCTGTGCTTATTTAATCTGTATGTGAACATTTGTACCAAGTTATCTTTCTTGCGTTCCTATTAATCGTTCGTCTCGTCACATCTGGCGAGTCGTGTATCATAGCCCTCCATCAGTTCATTCTCGTTCCTCGATTCCGAGTCATAGTACTTGTACTGCATATATTTCGCCTATTGCGTTCCTTTCGAATACAGAGCCAGTCGTCCACTTCAGCAAAGTAAAGTTGGATATTGCGCCTCGGCCGCATCGGCCGGATTTCCTCAAAAGAAGAACCCGCGAGACAATTGCCCTGAGAAGTCACATCTCGCGAGCTGACGTCAGTAGTTCCTTGATATATTCTTGCAGCCGTTTCGCAAACTTCCACATGGGGTGGGAAGAAGGCTTTTTGTTGGGTAATTCTTTTAATACACATTTAATGTTTAACGTACGCTTCACCCTCAACGATGGCATGTTCGTTCACTTCGTATTGTGTTGTTAATGTAAGAAACAAGTCGGTGGTAAACTTTGAAGTTCATTAAATGGCTGTCTTGTTTGAGGAATGTGCCATCTTCGTGTTCTTCAAGTGCAAGGATGATACATGCACCCGCTAAAGCAACCACAGAGTCGAGGTTGTCTGGATCGAGCATATGCCCGACCTCCAGATCGAAGAAGACGGTGTCGATGATTGGGTCGAGGAGGATTGGTGCCTGGAGCACGTGGATGACAACGCTCGAACTGGCGCCTTCTGGCTCCTCCGAGACATGGTGGAGGTAATTGAAGTTAGTACCGCCGGTGAGGAGTTGCGGAATGCAGGTCCGTTTTAATTCAACCTCCTTGCGATGGTTTCCACCTTTTGCTGTAACAGGTAACCGTAGATTGTAAGCTGTTTGTACCATTGAAGCCGCATGCCTCTTGAAAGCAGTACAGACGTTTGTCATGGTAAGAACAAGCTTCTCTAACATATTCTTTTTATACGAAACTTCAAACCATGTGATCAACTTGAACCCCGCTGGTCGTATGTATTGTAATGCCTTACCATTCAAGGTAGTATGTCCCGGCGGGCCGATTCTCAACATCGCATCACCGATAGCTTCGTTGATAAGCTCATCCCATTTAGACTTTGACTTGGGGACGGCGACAGCGGTGAGCATCTTCCGTTGAATTTCATCCTTAGCAAGGGCAAGGACGTCTTTCTGATGTTGTTTGACATTAGTTGCCAATGCTGGGAGCGGCCCGGGGTTTGAAGCCTGAATGAACACACCAGCAGACTCTCCGCCAGAGCCACTGGCAGGAGGGGCTGGCATGGGCTGTGCGGACTCGCGGCCAGAAATGGGGTGGGTGCTGGTGGACGCTGTGGACGGTGATGGTGGCGGTGTGGGGGTTCCTGGCATGTTGAGTTGACGGGCTCTCCGCGGGAGGCTTCGGATTGTCTGATGCGCCTAGATCACAAAACTGATCAGCCATCAGTTAGCTGTAGTCTGAGTCTACGTACTCGAATGACCGACATCCTCAGAACGCCCAAAACTGTCTCGCCACCTCTCACTGGTCGGACTGCGAGCACATGGGAGCCATGATTTTCGGCGACCTGTTGCTGTGAACTTGAAGCCAGTGTGGCCTGGGCGAGGATAGACGTGTTTGGGTGTGAGAATGCCTCAGACGTTGTGGAGGCTGCCAGTGTGTAGGGTGCCGAGGAAGAAGGAAATTGGTCCATCGCCTTATACCCGTAGTTTTCAGCAGCTTGAACGGCCCACTGTGTCGATGTATAGGTGTGCACGGGCACGGGAAGGTTGTAGTACTGGGAATCTTGAATGTCATAGGCGGTACCCGATCCAAAGAATCCAGCCATGCCAGTAGTATTCGCTGTGGATGATCCAGCTGTGTCACCAGCCAGAGAAGCACGAGTAGAATCATACATTGTTGTGTCATATGAAAGATGGTGAACCAATGATCTGCTAATAGACTCGGATGGGTTCAAGGTCTGTTCTGTGGTTGTCATCGCCATTTCATATGGAAGATTGCCAGCCTGAGTGTGATGTGATGTCATCGTCGATCCGGATGGATTTGTGGGTTCAAGTTCGGTCCATGAGTCAGGAATCTGTTGCAGGATTTGCTCGAGGAGGAATGTTGGGTCTTGAGGTAGGTCATGTTCACTCGAACTATGGATCGCTGCAGGCCTGGCTGCGGACTAAGAGCAATTAAACAAACAGTAGCGTGAGTGACATCGGATATTTGACTTACACGCTTTTTGTTTTCCCTCCGACGCATGGTGGATGGCAGATGCGGACACGCTGGCACATGCATACTGGGTCACGTAGTCTAAAACAGAAAACAGGTGATATGGTCGGATATGGTGCGGTTACACGAGATGCCATTTCAAGTACACTACGAGAAAATTCCTTCCGAATCTCGATAACTCGGTCACAACTGAGAGCATCAAACAATCTAGATACTACGAAGGTTCAATAAGGTTGGACAAAAGTGAATACTTGTCCTATTACTGACCGCTACGTTTTTTCAGGGGATTGATCCTCGCCGAGGTCCGAGGATCCACTTTCATATACTATATCGTCTGAAATAGACGAATCCCCGTCTACGGACGCCCCAGAGTCCGTATCACTTCCGACCTCATGTGAATGGAATCTTTCTCTGGCCGCTACTGCTCGTGAGATGTGACTCACTTGTAGCTCTGTGATCGTGAATGCCACCAGTTCATCAGCACACTGCATGGGAGTAAGCGACATCATCTTCAAGGGCCGGGAGGTTGCGCTTTGTCAACAAATCCTGCATCAACATCATGTGCGCATTGGCTGCCTCGAGATCGTGGCGATAAGCTTCTTCAATTGCCCGCAGGAGGTCCTGGACATGTGCCTTTCAGCTTCCTCCAGTTCCAGTGGTCGATATGCATCCAAGGATGGTCTTCTTCGAGGCAATCTTTGCCGTGAGCGCTTTTCGAACCACTCTATCTGGCATTCCAGATAGACCACTGGCGAGCTTTTGCTCTCCCTGAATGGATTGTTATTCTGATATCATAATCGCTCAGAGGTAAGACTTTGCCTACCTCATTGGCATCCTGGAGATGCATATCAGTGTATGAGCTTCGACCGATTGCCCTAGAGGCAAAACGAAGTTCCAATGGCGGAGGGGCAACTCTTCGCTTGTACGGTAGATATCTATTGTGCATGCGGGTTTGTGCTTCTACAATTCGCTTCCTGACTGGCGAGGATTCTGAAATGGGGGGCGGGGAAGATGGCGGCATGGTAGGAGGGGATGAACTGGGTAGGGTGGGTGGGAATGGTGATTTGGACAGTGTATTGTCGTTGTCGAGCAGGATACTATGGTACACTGGCACATGGCACTTTCGAGAAGGTGCCACAGGGAGTCGTATGGAAATAAATAAAGGGGAAGATGAAGGAAACTATCAGTGGAAGAATCTACAGATGCTCCTTTTGGCACGCCTTTATCACCACTGTATGGACATCATGTTCAGCTCTATCAAGGCGGCTGCGCAATCCGGTGTGGCCATGCACGACTGACTCCCTTGGGTACATCCACAACTGTCACACCCTGCTTATAGCACACCTCGCAGACCTTCCAGAACAGCAGTTAGTCGCATGTGTAGCTAGAAGTGCATCTCCTGTCACTGTCGCAACTACTGAAGAGTTTGGTGATCCTCACCCGCATGCGCCTGGCACTGGTGCGGCCACGCTCGAGAAGATAAAGGAGTTGTGTGAGAGGGTTGATCTTTGGGATGTAGACAAGTTTCAGAAGGCGGCGAAGGCTATCAAGTTACTAGGTGTCCACTTGCCATATTTTAGGGACTGGAAATTCGCTGATCCCGCCTACTTTCTGAATGGCGAAATCCTTCATACGTGCCACAAATGGTTCTTCGACCATCCACTCAAATGGTGTAAAGAAGTGGTTGGTAACCACCTCCTTGACACGCGCTACAAGAACCACCACAAGCGTGTAGGTGTCCGCCATTTTTCATCCGGTGTTTCTCATGTCAAGCAAATGACCGGGCGAGAACACCGAGATATCCAACGAAGACTTATTCCCACTCTTGCTGGCGCTGGCCTGTCCCCTGTCTTTATTTACGCTGTTCGTCGCATGATCGAGGTCATCTCTATATGGCACAGAACCCTTAGGGATGTTTACGACCTCATCACTCACTGCCATGGTTGATGCATTATGGGATTTCCATGCAACTAAACATGCTACATTGAGTTGGAATGAAATCAGATTCCCCCTAACCGCTTGACCGTGGGGTCCCAACCCAGTCCTTCCATGTCTGAGGCCACGGACACCCATGCCAGGAAGGTGAAGAGGCGTATCGTTCGCTCGACCTCCTACTCTCGTGGAGTTAAATTCCACCTGCCTGGGTGTATAAATCAGACAGTTAACATACCTGGAGAAAGTTGATTGGCTGTGACACGGCAAGAAACGCACAGTTGCTGAGCCAGAGTCGTAGGCTGCTATCCTCGATAGTTATTCCGAATGCAAATCGCCGAGAGGGATCCTCTCGCATAATACAGTGGAGATTCCAGATGATCTTCTGGTGGTTCTACGGAAGCCTATAAATATTGACGCCGATAAGGTCAGGTTTGACTTACGTCGTGCTTATCTCGGACGTTCTTCTTGAATTTAAAGGGTACTGTAATATTGTTCCAGTGGTTGTTAGTTTTTCTTGTTTTGGGAATGTATGAGGAATGCGTCTGGGCGTGACATATTTCCACGTTCTGAGCCTGGTGTGCTGTGTCCGTTCATCACCAACGACAGCCCACAACCCTGCACGTTGGCAAATACTGCATCAAAAATGTCAACGATGGGCCCAAACATCGGCCTTGTCTTCATTGAAGTTAGAGCTCGAAGGCGGAGTTGGGAAATCTTTCCACTGAATTTTTCCTGTCTCCTTGCTAAACAGGGTGCGGCACCGTCCACGTCGCGCATTATTGCGTCACAAGCTTGCTCCAGGTCCATGGAAGGTGTTTCATTGATACACGCCGTTAGGTGATCCAATGGAACCGTTAGAACCCTTCCGATGTCAGCGACAACAGCTATGTGTGCCCATCGCAGATCTCCAGTACGGTAGCTCGTTCGTGAGGTGTGGCGGTCGACCGACACCATATCGGGTGGCAGGGTCACAGCGTAGTTATTCCTTGGAGGAGTTTGTAGGTTGCTGTTTTCCATGATATCTTGAAGGACTTCCAGTCAGAGTCTCATCACGGCATGTTATGTTATTTTTACTCACTGAGGGCTGATATGACAAGAGGTTGCAAGTGTTTGGAACAAGCCTTTATGTGACAGTTTTTTGTGGCGGGGCGGCAATTACCGAGATAGTCAATGAGGGAAGTACAATTGAGGGGGTCTCATAGGTGAGTCCGTGTGGAGACCCTCCCATTCACGCCTACAACAATGTGGACTTGAGTGTGCTTTGTACCTGTGTCCACCCCACCGAGGCTTTGACGCCGTTGTTCGCAAATGCCCGCCATGCCGTCCACACGCTTGTGGTAAGCGACGTCTATAAAAAGCCTGGGCATGTCACGCACCGCTGTTCTTTCTACACCACCACCGTGGCTCGCATAGTGAAGAAAACGAAGCAAACGAAGCAGGAACTGTTACTTCTGGTGATTTCGCCCTCTTTTTCACTTTTTCACTTCGTTGTACTCTTTGCAGCGCTTTGCGCTACTTCTAACCATTATCATTGCATTTCCCATGGGCGATTACCTATCTCACAACTTCGCTCGACGTTCTAGCGCCTTGTGGCCGCTCTACACTTCTTTTCTTCGAGTTGTGATTACTTTCCCACTATTGTGGCTGATTG
>JBBPOM010001181.1:0-13082 GCA_038091455.1 Leccinum uliginosum | reverse complement strand
TGACTAACCGAACAATGAAGAAACCAAAATGGTCTGATTGTTAAGTGCTGGGGAAGCAGGATTCAGTACTTACATAACTTGCCCGCTCTTGGCGTGTGAGAGAGGCGCTTGCCAGAGAGCGGAGATGTATGGAAAGCCGGACGTTCGTGCCCCAATTTCAAATTTTAAAATCGGATTCGCCAGGCGGGAAACCTAAATATAGTAAACGTCGGTGTGGGACTCCAGATACCCCCCGCCCACTAGCATTTGCGATGTCAGAAAGTCAAATGCCAGTGTGCGATATCAAAAAGTAAAGATACAGCACAGGAGCACAGAGGCAAACAAGAAATGAACTCAATGATACAGTACAAAAGCAAAAGCCAAGTGCGCAATTAAAAACGGGCACAATACCGTGACAAGAGTATAAAGTGGGGCTGCGGGCAAGAAAATTATAAACCACCATCTACTTCATCCATTTCATCATCCTCGTCTGACGAGAAAGCGCCAACCCACAGTGCTGGCCCAGCATCTAAAGGAATATCGGGTTCATCGTCGAGATCGAGGGCATCAAGAGCAGCGAAATGCTTTGGCTCTGCATAGAAATTAAGATGTACGCTTGGAAATCAATGACAACGTTACTCACGAAGGCCTAAACCATTTCCAACGCCACCCAGGTACCCCTCCACCTCGGGCAGGTCTTGCAGGCCCGGAATAAGAAAAGGTTCATCATCAACTTGGGGCTGATTTGTTATGGCAACGAGAACAGGCTGTATGTCATCACACAGCCTCACAAGATTCAAAAGAGCGCAATAGATCGACCAAATTGACTTGCGTTCAATGACCGGCCGACCCAACTCATCATAGCATGCGGCTATGAAACAGCTGAGATCCGGTGGCACGAGGTCAAAAACAGGGTTATTGTTGTCAATGTACAGGTGGCGGACGTGATCGAGGTCTTCCTGCGATACTGTGACCTAAACCAGTGTCACCTTGCAGCCTTGTAGGAATGTACTCGAGTAAACAATGATGAGCCTACTACCTTAAAGTCAAGTGCTCCGTAGTCTTCGGCACAACGGTGTACCAGTTCGGGGATGCCGTGGGGTAAAACCTAAGTGTTTCCTTAGCAGGAAGCACGTGTGAGGGATGATTACTCACTTTCTTCTTGTCACTGCGTTTCCGAGTGTTGTTGATGCGTTGCTTGTAGCTATCGAGCTCTTGCTGTAACCAGGGGATGAATAGCCAGCGAAAAATCATGCTATATACTGTAAGCGTTGTCTTGTAAAGATAGAAAATAGAAACATACGTTTGTAGTGTATTGTCTCCATCGTGCCAGCCTTCGTCCACTCCCTCTTCCAGCAAGGCCTCGAAACCGGGGGCGAAACGTCGACGAAACTGGGACCATACAATTTCGGGCTTGATGTTCTTCTTTGTCCTCATCCATCTATGTTGAACGAAGCCTTCTAAGGTAGGATCGTGCATTTGACGCAGTACGGTCTGTGCATTAGCAATGCCAACATTTTCAGAGCCGGGGTCGCTCTGTGTGACCATGGGGATAACTGAGAGCCAGTGGCCAGGTAAACGTGAGGGTGAATAGCTTCAAGCTTACCGTGACATGGTACTTACATCCGAAGTCTTGCGCACACTCCAAGTAATATGATAAAATTAGTTGTGAGTTTCGGTTAGAGTGCCAAACCTTCAGCCACAGGATTCGTCCTGAAAATGGCTCAATGCAGGTATGCAGGCGCAATCCAAAGCGGTTCCATTTGTCGTGCTGGTCGACCGCCCATATGTCGTTTACACCAGCAGCCCAGAACCGACGGCGTTGCAGTCGATGTGCCTTGCGCTCCTTCACAAGCTCAGGTTCATATGTAGCAAAGTAGTCACGCATGATACTCCTGCCAGCACAGTCATCGGCCAACGTGACAGATAATTAGTAGTGTGGAAATTACACACCGTGATACTTGCATTCCATACTCAAAGAATAAATGACTTATCATCTCGCGTGCTCCAGCTTGGGGGTATATGGACCGTAGCTCCACCATGACATGACAAATACTCTCGATGGTATGTGCTTGGTCTCGAGTACGAATGAGGCCAAGTGACTTCCGTATCTTGAGAAACTTGGTCCTCCTGTGGCAAGGCAATGACTCGGATAAGTTCACACTGGCAGTGGCACCGCCATCATTGTTCTAGATACTCACCCGAGGCCATACCGAGTGGTATCAAAGACTTTATGGAGCTCTGTAAGGATTTCTTCATCCGTCAGCCGAGCCTGCCACAACCGCATGATGTGGGGCTGAATCAACTCGAGGGGTGCTGCCGAGAGTTATTTTCCGTCAGTTATCCACACTGTGAAGACTCCATAGTCTAGTAGTACACACGGTTAGGTTTGTACTGGTTCACCTTCTTCATGCTTCGAGTTCAATCGTTGAGAGGCTGTATCAGGCGAGATACTAGCACAGTGTAAGTCGTTCAGCGCTGCGCTCCGAGCCAGCGTAGCCTGCTGCCCAAATTGGATACTAGTGGCAAGTTGAGTGACTCGTAAGGGGATGCGACTGGGAAACCGCATGTTCGCTTCAGGTCTTCTCCGAACATCTGGCGGATGTTTCTAGGAAATTCCCCTCAATCTACGCTGATTCTACCGTGAGTCTTCAGAGTTTCCATGCTTCTTTGCGTTTGGAACAATCCTGACTCTTTTTCGTGCCAACTCTCCTGCACCGAACGGTCCGAACCTGGTTTTTCTGCTTTGTCAGTTGACACTTGCGCATCCCGAACATTCTAGGATCATAAACTGCCAGTGTCTGCGTGGACTCGTTCCCGAAATGAGGTTCAGTTTCTCCAGGTGAGCCTGAGTTGCATATTTCAGATACAAGCCTCTTGCCTGTCCGACGACGCCAGCTTCAGACTTAGGTCCCCCATTTACTCCCCACTGCCTTCTGTGCTGTCGCTACTACTAGTATGCAATACATGGCTCCTCACCTCATCACACAGTTCACTGAGGATGCACGAGCCACTGAAGATAGGCTCTGTGACCGTGCCAATTGTGAAAACCCCAGGATTCAAAAAGGTGATCCTATTCACTACATTGCAAGCTACAAACACGGTCAGCGAGGAAAACTTGTATGTGGCAACTGTCTCGCACATTATAGGCGCAAGCTCGCTTCGACCGAGCTGAGAGCCAGTGAGCCTGGTAAATTCTTTGCATGTTCGAACGTTCAAGTCTCATCTAGTCTAACATGTTTTTTGCAGCTGCCAGATCGCGCTCAACCGTTGACGCTGTCAGTGTACGAAAGTCCACCAATGCAGCGCGATTACCATGTAAGGACTTCCTCTTCCGTGTTTGATGCAGCTGATGTCTTCGATAGCGTCGGTTGAACCTCCCCCAGTCGTCGCAATGACCCAGAACTCTGTTCATCCATCTATGCTCCCTCCGCCTCCACCTTTCCAGTTATCCCAACGGACTTCATATATGCCGCCACCTCCAGTTCCATCCTTGCGAATGTCCTTGCCTCACGGACCCGACATCCATGTTCCCGCAGCATGGCATCAGCCGCATCACGGAATCGGACTTTCGGGTTCTTCCACGAATGCCCATCAGTCCCACCCTGCAAATAGTATATCGTCTGCGCCACAGACTGGCAACATTGGATATGGCCCACAGCATTCTCGTTACCAGGCTAGTACTAGATACTGGGCATCCAAAGCACATGCTCGGCATCCACCCCCACCTGCTGAGACTTATTTGCTGGATATCTGGGCGGTCTATGAGTCCAGTGGTAGCAAGAGAACACATCTCAATAACTTCGGGGTAAGTTTGTAATACTCTGTATTTTGCACGACTAGTACTTATCGTCACTTACTGTATGCTATAGTTCATTCATGAAGGAGAGCCCAATGTTGATGCCCGTAGCTACCCACAGCAGCTCGTGCAGATTGCTCTGGCCAAACTGGTTCCTTTGATAAAAGGTTACTGTTCAGAATTTCCCTGGCGCGAGGCCGAGTTTATTGTGCGGGACAAGCAATGGATCAACCTTTCAGCACTAACGGTCACAACGGGCGCAGGACACTTCTACGAGGAATGTCTTGTTGACGGCAAGAAGGGCGCAAAGAAGTTCAAGTCAGGAAAGAAGTTCCAACTCTATGTGGTCGTCCCTGAGAAGCAATGGGACGAGGTGGAACGGTTGCGGGAACACTTGAAGGCCCTCCCATCGACCGCTCCTCGGAAACAGCCTGCATCTGCAAAAAGTCAGAAGTCTACAGGTTACTATGTAGTCTACATAGCCTGGTAGACCTCATCTACATCCCCCCTCCTACATAGTACAATGTAGCATACAAGGTTTCTATGTGTACTACAGTTACACCGTGTTGCAATATTTTGTAAGGGTGACTTATCCGACATTACTCTCAGTAGTCCGTGGTAGCACGACATTGCTTGCTGGTAGTTTGCTGTAGCATCCCATAGTCCATAGTAGGACTCACTCCGACTGAATAAATGGTCCACGAAAACCTGTATAATGTAGTTGAAACATTGTAACTTGTATGTACTGTGCTCAACGTTGTTGAAAACATTGGCCTCGTGTCGACACCGCGACGGACACTTCCGAGTCTACCGTTCTACGTAGTCAGAAAAATACTCGACAGTAAGTCAGTCACAGTCATCTGACTGCACATCCTCCCAGTCATCAATAGGGTCCAGACGGTCACGATCCTGCCCGTTTCCAATATCCTCATCCTCTGGTTGCTCGCCATCCTCCAACTCCGAGTCAAGCTCCCACTGGTCTGGCTCCGAGTCTGGTTCAATGGGTTGCTTAGTATTTTCCAAGCGGTTGTGCAGAGCTAACGCGTTCAAGAAAGCACGACGCGGTACTGCTTTTGCGGGTTCACTCCTCTCGGTATCGGAGTCCACGAGACCAGCATGCGCACTGTCAACAACTCGTGTCAACAACAACAACAACGAAGCTGGTTTACCTACCAGCCATTTTTGTAGACTTGTACGAGTAGCTTCGGAAGCATTCCTACCAAACTTGTCAGGGTGTTGAACTCGTGCAGTGACGCCAGGTGTCTCATATAGACGGGAGAGTATTCCTGTTCTTTGAATACAATCATTTTGCGTATTCCAGACTCCCATTCATTGATCGCACACTCGATCTGTTCTGTGTAGTTAGCAGTGCACCTCCATACGAGTCAAAACCTACAGCAGTGATGGTCAATGCAAGCCCCGCTATGGGAAAAGGCTTGTAGTATTTCGGCCACCGAATGCCGTCGCCAGTCTTGGGCTTAAAGAGCACAGCATTGATCACTTGCTGGATAGCAGGCGTCATGTATATACCGGTATGGTGGTCGAGTGTTTCGCCACGGCTCTGCTCGCATTGGTGAGCATGGACAGCAGCACACGAAGTACCACTTACTTGGAATATAAACGCCGAGTCTTCTTTCAATTCCAGGAATAGTGCTCGGTTGCGCTGGATTGTGATCTCATCTGCCTTGGGCTCAAACCCATACACTGCTGCAATGATATCACGGGCCTTCGACTTGAATTGGCTCCGTAGATGAGACGTGCGTGCAGTGACCTGATATGGCAAAATTATCTCCCGCCATCATGACACGGCCAATATACAACCGAGAAGTACTCACTAGCCTCACTCTCACTCCGTCGAGTGGAATACTAGCTAAGAGGTGGCGGCAGGCCTTATCCCAAGCCACTCTAGCAAACTCAACTTCCTTGATAGCCGATGGATATGCATCATTGTAAAGCAACGTCGCACAATAGATTTCAATGGCCGTTGAAATAACACTGCGGATTGCTGGTTCAAAATCAGCAGCCCTCGGCCGTTTGTTACCACCTGCAGTCTTCAGTTCCACTGTGACGAGGTCATTGGGTTCATCCTCGTCACTCGACTCGGAGACCACAGAGTGAGGTGTGTGTTTGCTCGGTAATACTAGGTCCTCAGGACCATCCGAGTCATCTTGAATGTCAAGATCTCCCAGCTCGACGCCAAGAGTTTGACTTTTGCTGGTCGATTACAAACATCAGCATGACGTGAATATAATACTAGTAGATCACGAGCTTACGAGGGATATGGAGTAGGAGCCCGCTCGTGTGCATCGCGTGCCCGCTTCTTGGGTGGACTCAGGCTTGCCTCTAAAACACTGAAATATGCTTTCTTGCGCTTCAGTCTATTCAACCGAGCAGGCTGGATGGGTGTCTGGCCCAGCATGCCTGTATTGGTCACAGCCGCCTGGCCACTCGTCAACAACAGAGTAGTTTGTATAGTATAGCATGGACCAACCTTCGCACCTGTGACCGGCCCGGGTGAGTTCCCAGAGGTCCGAGTCGTTTGCCTGTTGAGAGTGACAATAGTACCAGCACCGGTTGCTGGTGGTACTTTGCCCCGGCGGGCCACCAATGGGGCTGTGAGCATGGCAGGGCGGGTGGCAACATTGCTATTCAAGTTAGCATGGACGCTCCCAACCGATCTTGTTGTGAACTAAGGAGACTCGGAGGTTAGAAGCGTGTCTGTCATATGTTAGGTACATACCGCATTGTCCTGACTGACACCAGTGATAGCCTCCGAGTCCTGAGGGTTTGCTGCGGGGCCGTCACGGTGGCGGGATGATGGCGCCAAGTTCAAAGTCGGAGCCATTAACGGATCCCGGGCCATATCTGCTGCCTTACCCATTTGCTCGCGTTTGCGGGACAATACCTCGCGACGCTTTGCTTTTTCACGTGCCTGCTGCTCTGATGCACGTTTGTCTTGATCATGATCATCTGTGGGACATGCCAGTGAGTAAACCGACCATAAGATACATCCATAGAGCCATCATGCCCACCTAACATCGCCTGCACCTTCTCGGTTGGCCGGCGAACTCGACCACGACTGGTCACAAGTTGTGGCATCTGAGCTGCCTCATTCCTAGGGAGTTGGGACGACATCTGCGCAGTGCTGTTTTCAGTTTCGATACGGGCAAGGATCGAAAAAAAATGGAGACGAGACCTGAATATATATCAGCTGGGTAACCGAACGGGGACAAGAAAAAAAAACAGACACAGAATGGAGGTAACAGGCACCCAAAGAAAATGCTATCCTGGCCCGGGCCCAGACCGTGCTAGCGGTGCTTGCCTCACTACATAGTTTTCTGCTAGACGGCTGACCCTGCCGCGTAACGCATAAGTGTTGATTGCCAACTTGAAAGTACCTTTTTTTTTTGGTCGAGTGCCGGTTGCCTCGCCAGTGGTTACTCCGCGTCTGACTTCTCTCACTACCATGCCTCGTCACGCACAACCTTACCCATTTGCACAAAATCAATGCGACTACTGTGGCCAGGTGTTCCCCACACGGACAGGTGTACGCCGGCACATCGGACATTCACCACGTTGTCAGGCCATTGCCCTGCGAAACGTTTCTAGTCAACGTACTGAAAAAAGTGATCAAGGTGCCGAGGGACTCACTAACGAGGACTTGGAGGCAAATGGTCAGGGTGTCCATACCGGCGCTGATCATGCCAACGGCGGTCCAGAAGTTGATGTGGACCCCGATATCCTACTCGGTCATGACTCGGAGGCTGGTCTGGACAACGACTCGGACTCTGCTCATGCTGAAAGATACGCACGCGAGTATGATGAAGGACCTGTTGCCAATGTACTCGGATCAGAAAAAACTGCATTCGAGACGATGAAAGACTTACAAGAGGCATCGGGGCAAAGTTCTTACGCTCCATTTAAAGACCGCAGCGAATGGGAACTGGCTGCATGGCTCGTGAAGAACGTCAATCAACGAGCTACAGACGAGTTCCTAAAATTACCAATTGTGAGTCACATCCATCCATAAGGCTGCACGCAGTACTTACAGTTGCCGTGCAGACGCGTGAGCGTACTCAACCGACCTACAAGAGCACTTACACATTTATGAAATCCATTGATCAGCTTCCAACTGGGCCGGAATGGCAATGTGAACTTGTCCGTGTGCATGGGGACAGAGAGAGAATCGGAGACTCGGATGCCGAAGAAAACGAGGGCCAGGAGACAGGCGCAGGGGAAGAGGTGGAGTTATGGCTGCGCGATCCTGTGGCCTGTGTGCGGGAGTTAATTGGGAATGCGGCATTCAAAAACGAAATGGCATACGCACCTGAGAAAGTCTATACCGACTCTCGGGCAGAGACACGGCGTTACGATGAGACCTGGACCGGTGACTGGTGGTGGCAAACCCAGGTAAGATCCTGTGAAAGACCCTATTAGCAATGCACATTGACGGAATACATCTAGTCCCGGTTGCCAGCAGGGGCAACAGTGGCACCCGTTATACTTGCCTCCGACAAAACAGAATTATCGCGATTCAAGGGCGACAAGATGGCGTGGCCGGTGTATCTGACGATCGGAAACATTTCTAAGCATGTCCGTCGTAAGCCTGCGCAGCACGCTTCAATCTTGGTGGGGTACCTACCTGTCTCGAAGCTCGACACATTCGAGAACAACTCCGTCGCCAAATACCGCCTTTTCCATTACTGCATGAGGCGGCTTGTCCAACCTCTTGTTACTGCTGGCCGGGAGGGCGTTGACATGGTGTGCAGCGACGGGTTGGTCAGACGGGTATACCCTCTGCTTGCTGCGTTTGTCGGGGATCACCCTGAACAATGTCTAGTTGCGTGTTGCGCCGAAAACCGGTGTCCCAAGTGCCACGTACCTGCTGACCAACGTGGCGCCACTTTTGAATTTCCACATCGCAATCAAGCGCAAACAATTCGCACACTCCAAGCACAAGCGGCTGATGAATATCCCCCCGAGTTCGTCGCTGAGGGCCTCCGCCCTATCTTCTCGCCCTTTTGGGCAGATCTCCCTCATTCCGATATATTCACATGCATCACGTCGGACATCTTACACCAGCTGCACCAAGGTATCGTCAAGGATCACCTCAAGAAATGGTGTATCGCCATTGCCAGCAAGAAGCCATTTGATAGTCGGTTTCAGGCGACACCGACCCATCCGGGACTGCGCCATTGGAAGGACGGCATTTCCGACGTTAAGCAATGGACAGGAACTGATCACAAACAACTCGAGCGAGTTTTTGTGACTGCGCTGGTCGGGACTACACCAAACCACGATGTCATCCGGGCCAGTCGTGCGCTCGTCGATTTCATTTATCTTGCGCAATATCATTCACACACAGACGACACGTTACAGGCTTTACAGGATGCCCACAATGATTTCCATGCCCTCAAGGACATCTTTATCGAGCTCGGCTGTCGCGACCACTTCAATATACCCAAGCTCCACTCGCTCGTCCACTACGTCGAGACAATCCGGCTGTTCGGTAGCCTCGACGGCTTCAACACCGAAAACTCGGAGCGACTCCATATAGATTATGCCAAGAAGGCTTACGCTGCCACTAACCGAAAGGATTATACTATGCAGATGACAAGATGGTTGAACCGGCAGGAAGCCGTTACATGGTTTACGTTGTATTTGAGCTGGCGCGAGTTGCATGACGGCGGTCACACTGCTGCTAGTAGTGGCAGGTCGGCCGGCGAGGAAAGCGGTTCAGACATGAACATACCGGGTCCAGAATCCAACCGACTCGGAGGCTCGCCACGGTCATCATACCGCATTGCACACCGTCCTCATTTTCCAAGGAGGACGGCACAATTCCTGGTTCAGCACCACGGCAGCACTGCGTTCGTGGAAGCGTTACAGAATTTCCTGACTACTTACCTTCCATCTCGAGGGCCTCGGACCTTCCAACCCACGCTCCATGACTGCTTTGATTGTTATAGCAACGTGCGGATTCCACTGACAGTGCTCAGCCATCTACCTGACGAAGAGACTGCGAGAATACGGTCCCATCCGGAACGTTCCAACGGACCTCGCAAGCCTCCCACACTGGCACGGTATGACACCGTTCTGGTGAACGTTGACGAAGAAGGCCGCGGTACGGGGGGACTCAAAGGCAAGTGAATGATCCAGTTCAACGGTTGAGAAAAATTAAATAATGATATTGAATGATGACAGGACTGCGCGCGGCTGAAGTCCGAGTTATATTCAAGCTACCATCCCATCTCGGTATCTACCCACACCCGCTTGTATATCTACACTGGTTCAAGCCGCTCCGAGCGTTTGACGCCAATGTCAACATGTTCTATTTTGGCCGCTCGACACGCAACCACGTTCCAAATGCGGCGGTGGTTCCAATCACCGACCTTGTCCAGCCGTGCCATCTGATTCCCAAGTTTCCGAGTGGTCCCCTCGAGCCTCACTGGCTTCGTGGAGACAGCATGAATGCTGCTGACACCTTCTTTTTGAATCGGTATATTAATCTACGTACTTTTGAACAGTACAGAGTGCATACTAGGGATGCATGAATGCATTGGCGCTTGAGGTGAGTCATTCCCACTGGTGGTATGGCTGGTTTACATTAATATATGCACAATAGAACAACTCGAACAACTTCGCGTTGTATGCAAAACGTGAACGCCTTCACCCGGCTCGCTCGTTCCGCTCAATGCGCGCACACAGACATGCGCACGTTTCACCCCCCCTCAGGCTTTGCGAATCGCCTTGCTGCAGCCCAGGACTTGCCCTTTCCCGTCACCGCCAGCGGTGTCGACAAACCAGGTACGGATTCACTTCATCTCACATTGGGCGTCACTGCTGCATACTCATGTTGTGCCAATAGCTGCATGCAAATAACTCGACGACACGGACAACGGCTCGCAACAGATGCGACAACTCGCCGTGTATTCAATGTCAGCCCCCACCATCCCCCATCCCCATCCTCTTGCTCAGTGTACAGTTTCTGCTGTCACCGCCCTCATCCTCGTCAGCATACGCGACAACAACAACGCGCACGCACCCTCTTCCTCCATCCCCTCTCCCTCCACCCAGCGTGCACAGACGACAACGCGACGACGATGTAATGCCAACTGGCGACGCGGACGACTACACGACGATGCATCACGGCTACAGCAGCGACGACAACGTTGCGCCTTCTCGATGTAGGAGGGTTCGGTGGCACCAACGTAATTCACTCCCGTTCTTTGCGTAATCTACTACTGTACACGCTGGTAGTCGTCATTGATAATTCTCTTTTGGAATTGCTATGGTAGATGGTTGTCCTAAGGATGAGAGCTACGGTAGCTGATGTAGTCACTGGTAGGAATGCCCTGACGACATGTGACGACATCGGCTATGTAATTATGGCATTACTACAGCACTAATTCCTTTTTGCAGATGCTGTGGCTTCCCGGGCCCTTCGAACTGTTGCTTCTGGGGGCTCACTGAGTACAACTGCCTCGTCTGGACTGCTTCTGACATCAGCTGTGCCGCAGCCTGTGCGCTCTTCTCACATGGCCTTGGCACCAGCGGTATGTACTTTTATATTTGACTTCAAGTTGGCGTTACTAATTGATGTTTTGTCAGATACCAACGTCGTCAAAGAGAAGTCATCACCAGCGTGGCAATAGCTCCTCTCAATCACCACCATCAAAGAAACCAGCTTCGATTGCCACCATCCGGGACTCCGAGTCCACTGGGTCTATGCTATCGGGGTTGCCGCTATTCACATCTCCCAACCGTGATCAATTGAAGCGAGCACTGCAAGCAGGCGGAAACACCGATCTTGATGTCAAGAGTGGTGAGTCTAGTAAACTATCATCAACTTTGGTGCTCATATATGTTAGTCCTGCGTCTGAGGATCGAGCAGGTTGAGTTTTACCTCATTCCGGCACGCAAGCTTGCCACGCTCATTGATCAACAATGTGAAACTCGGAGTCGCTCCTCCATGTCCAATGCATTTGACATCCAGACGGTGGAGCGATTCAGTGGCCACATAAGGATTGATGCAAACGAGACGACCATGTTGGGTGTCGGAGCTTTCAAGACCGCCCAAGCCATAGAATTGACTCTCTTTCCTCTGAGATCATCTGGCATCGGAAGCATTGCAAGCCATAGGATTGCCGGGAAGCGCCCATATCTCAATCCTTCTGGTGGCGTTGGCCGTCGTCCCTTCATCCGGTTTAGTATGGGCGACGAGTCTAAACGGCTCTACCGTGAAGCCAATGTGCTTTACTGGGCCATGGCTCTCCTCAATTTCTCTTACGAATACATTGATCAATGTATTGCCGATGCAGAAGAACCTCCGCCTTTCGACATCCCTCGCCTTCGCTTCATCGAAGCAGGTTTGTTATTTGTTTATGCAACTGATCGTACCGATGGCATGCGCGGTCCTGGAGCAAAAGCGGGAAATGTGGCGACGACTTACCTTGCCGAAGAAATTATCGATGGCCAATTTTTCAAGTACATTCACAATGGCAGCGCGTCCCCTCGTCTATTGTCTGACCCTGTCGCTGAGGAGATAGCCGAGTTTTTAGCATTCACGCAGCATGTGCAATACAACAAAACAGGCGGGCTTGTTTACATCTCGGATTATCAAGGTCGGTGCTGTTTACAGAATGAAAGCCGCAAAACTAATCTATCTGGTACAGGGAGCACAACTCTATTAACGGATCCCCAGATCCTTACGCACCCGTAAGTATCTATGTTGAGTCTTGTGTGTTCTTCATTAATTTCTATAGTGATGTCGGTGATGGCCTCGCTCTCTTTGGGGATGGAAATGTAGAGAAAGGTGTTGAGCTTTTTTCCAAACAACACAGCTGCAGTGTGAATAAATATTGCAGCTGGCCCGGTTTCCACATGGCAGAACTTGGTTCTGATGCGGAAGGGGACTCGGACAGCGACGTGTAACGGTGTAACTTGCTCCCTTCAATGCCCTACCACTACGAGTTCTACAGTCGTACTTTTGTACTGTATCATTGAGTTCATTTCTTGTTTGCCTCTGTGCTCCTGTGCTGTATCTTTACTTTTTGATATCGCACACTGGCATTTGACTTTCTGACATCGCAAATGCTAGTGGGCGGGGGGTATCTGGAGTCCCACACCGACGTTTACTATATTTAGGTTGCCCGCCTGGCGAATCCGATTTTAAAATTTGAAATTGGGGCACGAACGTCCGGCTTTCCATAGAGATGAGCTGTACGGTTCTTCAGCAAGGAGAGAAAAAAGAAAAGAGAGAAAAAAAGCTTTTTGCAACACGCATTGCAAGGACTTTCAAAAC
>JBBPOM010001180.1:0-13084 GCA_038091455.1 Leccinum uliginosum | reverse complement strand
TCTCCTACACTTTGTAGACTTTTTTTCCTACACTTTTTTTTATACACGTGTTAAACTTTTCCTACACTTTTTTGTGTACACTATGTACACTTTGGCTTACACTTTTTCGCTTTTTTGTACCTTTTTTCTTGTACACTTTTCTTTATTGTCTGTACACTAGTTACACTTTGTCTTATACTTTTTCACTTTTTTGTACACTTGGTACACTTTATCCTACACTTTTCTGTAATCATGTAGAGTTTTGATGCAGCAATAATAAATGGTTTCGAAATTGTTCTTGCATGAATACTGGATGGTATTGCATCTTAATTTGAACACTTATGTGCAGCATTCAAGAAAAAAATCAATGCAATTAGTCAAGATATTTGTGAAACAACTGTAGTTTTTGTGAGTAAACACAGTCAATGATACGGTTTTCATCTATAATTAGGGTAGATTGTGGGAGATAAATCTAAAGTAGTCAGGGAATTGCAAGATATATTACCTCAAATTAGTTGAAAATACTTCGAATTCTAGCGAATATTCAGGGGAGGCTAAAATTTCCACCATAATATGATGAATTAGAGGAAATACAAGGTTTATTATGTATTCCATGTATATTCCTGGGAATCTAGAGTTTTTCAGTAAATTATCAGTGGGAGGGTTTTGCTGATGTCACAGAAACGTTAAGCAATGTCACTGTTGCGATGTAGAAAAGCAAGGAAAGCGAAAGCAGAACAATCATCGATAAAGGTGAGAATCCAGCAAGCACAAGTGCAAGATTCTGTAGGTAATTCAATAAGGTCGGTATGAACCAGATCAAGAATACGAGTAGAACATTTGTCCAAAGGGCCAAGAGGTTGTTCGTGGGATTTGCCGAGTTGGCAACCATGACAAGGAGGCGAAGAAATTTGTGATTTCAAGGAAAGTTTAGGAAGTCCAGTAGTAAAAGAGGCAAGATGTCGAAGAGCATTGTCAGAGCAATGTCCAAGACGATGATGCCGGAGTTCTGATGAGGAAATATCCGACAGGGTGTGAAGAAAACCAATGAAGGATATCACCAGGAGATGAGGCAGTGGCCCGGATCAATCGATTAGCCAATGATTTGATAAGAAATTCGAAGATTTCAATCTCGAAACTTTCTTAAGTGATCCTATCATATAACAGTAAGAACTGTAATCATCATTGTCATAGGAGGAACAATCGTAATTGTCCCCCCAGTCGTCTATATTGGGTACAAAATCGTTCGAATGGGAAACGAAATCTCTGGAATCTAAACCATGTTTCCAGGTACCATCCGAATATCTCCGATTATCTCCGTGAAAGCTTTCACTAACCCGGGCACTTTCTCGCCATGCAGGGGGATCTTTGTACTCGTCCTGGTACTCGTCGTAAGGAACGACAGAAAGGTCCTCTGTTTGTTCTTCAGGTTGTTGTTTCTGAAGGTCGATTACCATTAATTCTTCATCAACGGTGGCTAGATTGGCAAAGCCAACTATATTGTTCGCACATCCTTTTCCTTTTTCTTTAGCTCTCTCCTGACGTTTACTGAAATTGTCGGAGTTGTGCTTGCCGCGAGCAGCAGAAAAGGAACCTCGTCCTCCTCGTTTTCCTCCTCGGGTACCACCACGTCCTGAGCTCTGATCGTTGTTAAAACGATTAGGAAAGTTGGAACCTCCATTGTTGAAGGAGTTGTTGTTCCAGGGATGTTGGGGGCCAGGGCCGTGTTTTAAAGCTGATGTGCGGTTAGCCTGTGCATGTTGTTGGGAGGAGGAAGCGGGAGAGGAAGAGATCTGATGAGCCAAAGTCTTGGTAGACTGAAGACCAGACTTCTGTGTCTTCACCTCCTTCGAAATACGAGGGAGGAGAGTGTCTATGGTGAAGTCGGCATCTTTGATGTCTTGTATGGCATGAGAGATCATGCCGTGAAAGGAAGAGGGGAGGCGTGAGAGAAGAATCATCGCCTTTAAGGCAGGAGGGACGATGAGTCCAGCAGTGTCAAGCTATGTGAACTGTGATGTGATCGTAGAAAGTCCTTCAGAGAACTTGTTTAACTCGATCCGCATGCGAAGCAGATCAGAAAAAATCATGAATTGTCCGGGAATACCTTTTTTCCCGAAGAGGATCTCGAGCTTGAGGTAGAAAGCTTGGGAGATGGAAGGGAAGTTGACTGCACCATCTGGGACATAGTCCCAAACGACTTGAGTCTGTAGTTCCAAAGAAACCACAGTAGAAAGGAAGCCTAAGATTTTGCCATCTATGGCTTTCCATTTCTCTTTGTTTTCGGCAGTCGTTTGTGTAGCCTCTAAGGTAGTACCGTTGATAATTGTCCAACCACCAAGCATTTGAAGGGGAACTTGGAGAGAGATCACCCATTGCTGATAGTTGGAGGAACCGAGAAGAACAGGGACACGGGCGATGGTTTCTTTCGAAACTTAGAAGTCGGAAGGGAGAGCGGTAGCCATTTGTAATGATGATCTAGAAAGAAAAAGATAGAATCTGTAAGAAAGGATCAAAGAGATCAGCATCTATTGCGTAAGCAATAAAAAGGGAAGAGGAAAAATCTGAAAGCATAATTCTTTCGTCATCTAGTGGAAAGAGGTGTTGAACCTCTTTCCGTATTTTCATCTCCGCTGTCCAGATCTCCAGATCCTTCTGCAGATTCATCATCCGAGTAGACATTGTCTATTGTTCCTTCATCGCTAGGTAGCGATTCCTCTTCTTCACGAGCTATCCTTTTCAAATGACAATCAGTACAATCTATCATCCTCTTTATCCTCTTCTCCATCCAATCTCTTTGTCTTTGTGTTCTTTCCATAAGGGGATCCAATGAATCTTTGCGGACTTCCCAGCGTAAACTCTGAAAACTTTTCATGTCGTGGTCTTGGCGAGTGTACCATAGATAGTAGGAGATCAGTGTATACGTATTTGGTTTTGGGAAATCGTTTACATTTTTCTCAATGCAGGTAAAATTTAGCATCGGGAAATAATGAGGATTCAGGATTCGTGGGAAAGAACTATCTCAGTCTCCATCATCTAAGGTAGGAGCCGGAAACCAAAAAGAGGAGAGATCATAGTAAGGAAATTGTTTGGTATGGAGGAAAAAGGAAAAGAAACTATTATACAAGACTACATCTCCGGGATTAGTATGGAGCGGCCCTAATCTTAGCAGCCTTTCGGATGCGTACAGGCTGAGATGAACCGGCAATGGCCATCTTGGGAGAAGGGGAATGTCAACGAGGAGTTGACTGTACGCCAACATCCACCTTTCGAGGTCCCCAATGAGGGAGTACCTCAGGTCCCGGAGTATGTCTATCGAAAGGTAAGACATCGTGAAGGGTATCGGTAACGTATGAAATGTCGTCGTAGATGTCTGTACAAAAGCTTTCTTTGTCAAAGCGAAGCTTCCTGCGAATTTCAATCTGATGTAAGCAATCATACATCCAATCGCGGGTAGAGGGGTCCAAGATAAAGGAAGACTGTACTAAAAAGGAAGCATTCTTGGGGTCCTCCATGAAGCGAGTACGGCAGCGACGATCGAATTCCATATTCCATTCCTGTATGGTCGGGATTTCGTCCCGATGGTTGTATCCACGTTGTGGTCGTGCCTCGAATTCCTGTGGTAAGAAATTCGGGAAAATGATACTCCTTCGAAACTCCAGGGACTGGTCGCAGTCGATGGGAAAATGGCAGTTATGGATAAGCTCATACACTTGCCAGTGGATGAGTGAGGTCTTCACATGATAGTCGTTGTAAGATTGGGTCGGGAGAGCCCAACTGATCGAAGTGAGGAGGGAGTAGTAATGCTCCCTTTGGTATTCTAAGGTCTCAGCACTGTTAATTACGTCCTCTGGAGCCGGCCAGGAAAGGGAAGGAAGCTCCGGTTCTGAGAAGGAGACCGGGGAAGCGAGGCGCTGGTATTCGGTCGCGAACTGAGCATTGTTACGGAATGGAATGCAACAGTGCACCAGGCAAGCTCGCAGTGGACAGGCCACAAAGAGGGATCCGTCCAGTCCATAACGTAGCACTCACAGGCGCTTAGAATGATTGGGTCGCCTATGTCGAGACGATCCTCCACTTCGAATGTGACAATGTCCATGCAGTGTTGCAGGTGTGGGACACGGTGAAAAGGGTTGGCTGCTATCTCGTTCTGATCGTAGGCTACTTTGCATTGGAAGGAGTTGAAGAAGGAGTGGGTGGAGATGGTACGGGAATGGGAGCTTTAGAGGAAGAGGAAATGTGTAGTATCTCGTCGGATGAATCTGTAAGACCTAAAGACCTAAGTGTCTCTAGGATCAGGTGAAGGTCGATCTCGTCTTGTGTAGTCGAAGATTCGACTATAGGCTCGTCTTTATTAGGTACGATGGGAGGTATAACAGTGCCAAGGGACGACTGGAGATCGATTGTTTCATCCACAAAAGGACGAAGTGGGAGATGGACAAGAGCGGACGGATGGGTTCCTAGATGGAAAGATCGGAGCAGGATGTCCAAGGACTCTGCGCCTACCAGGTGGAACATATGTCTCTCGAGGTCTAGAAACCGTTGAGGAAAAAGTCTCGTCATTACTGTTTTCAGCACTTTGGAGACGCTGTTCCAGAAAGGAAAGTCGCTGGCTCATAGCCAGCAGCTCAGTACGCGTGACGTGAGCAGGCATCGACACAGGGAAGTATCAAATCAAGAGTGAAACTCTAGATTGGACTCTGTGTTTGTAGACTGACGAAATGCTCTGGGTCAAGGCGGGGCGAATAACCTAAAGAACTTCTACAGTTCTCTAATGCACAGCCGAGGGGATATGTACTCCTTGAGAGTACTCCAAGAGGAATGAAAGGGAATTGAATCTCTAGTAAGAAACTTACTAGGGAAATTGAGTAGCTTGAAATGAGAAGTAACTGAAGTAGTTGATTTGAGAGTGTGATGAGAGTAGAGAAGAACAGAGTATAAAAGCATTAGATTAAATAAACCTGAAGGGTCCACCTTCTATACTACATGACTGTTTGTACATGTTATGGTATATAGAATGTGATGGAACATTATGTAAGAGTTCTAGCCAATAGCATATAAGACTCTATACATGATGTATAATCACCAAGTCATATGTGAGTCATAACGACTGTATATGAGTCATGATCAGTAAGCTGATCAATAAGCAAAGTAATAAGGTATGAGTCATCATAGAAAATGAAAGAATAGTCTAGAAGCAAGTTCTAGATCAATGACTAAACAATCACATGACTAAATGAATATGACTAAATGAATATGATTGTTTCAACAGCAAGTATCGAGCCGAGGATGACCCACACACCATTCTTCTGCCTCTACGCGAAGGGGCTGTGTTTTCTAGACCTATAAAGTATACACGGTGTTTCAACGCATCTTCAACGCATCCCATTATCCCATTCAACTATGTCTGACTACTATTGGCAGATCGAGCTCCCCACCAAGCAGACCATGGATTACATCGTCCAGATCCGATATTCCATCTACACTGTGGACGACAACGACTATCTGGCACAGATCAAAAGAATCAATCTGTGGGATGTGCGTCCAAAGACCAGGCATTACATCTACCTCCTGGGCTATTATCTAGACCACATCACAAAATTCCTTTACAGGTACTATTTACTGGTCCGGCTCTATGAGAAATTTCTTTGCAAGATTCATCCCATACCTCAAGCAGATCATTGTCCACCTGGACAACGTAATAGAAAGCATCATCCGGCCATCAAAGGAGACAGCGGAGAAGAACTTGGAATCCATGTTGAGTGCCAGCTTCTCGAATCCCTAGGTACAAAATCGCTTTCACTCCTTCTTTATGGGATGATCACCAATCTTTCTTATGTCACAAGAATGGACCTTGTATGAAAAAAAAGGTCCCACACTATCTTCTGGGAGAGTGTTACTGCTATGAGGTCGACAGCATTCCCAAGGATGAGTTGGAAAAAGCTTGGAATACCGTTGTAGAATGGTATAAATGTCCCCTAGACGACATATGGAGTTTGTATTCATGCGATATCCATGTTTAATACTAATGCAACTTTTTTCAGTCACGAGCTGGGTTGAATGGGTCCATTAGGATGGATCTACGTCGCACCCGCCCACTGTGGACTTACCTATTGAGAGGACGGTCGGTGGTTCATACACTAATGTCTCATCTTATTCGACAGGATCTCAAAACAATGACACCTTGTTGGCTGAGAATCATGACTCAGAGACTGCGGGGCCATCAGGTGACATTGTAGATCCTGCATTGTCACTTCCTGCTGATTTCCATTGCACAGAAATGAAAGGCAATGTTCCAGTTCCAGTTTATCCGACTGCTGGACCCTCAGGTAGCATGCTTTATGTTAATATTGATTCTCATAAATACCACTGACGATTGCTTCCACAAGTCACAAAGAATGTTGCCTCTACAATGGACGATGTTTACACTCAGAAGAGGCCAGGTAAGCTTATTTAATGCATGGCTATGTATGCCGATCTCACGTTGTTGCTTTTAAACAGAGATTTCCGAAGGAAATCATTTGTTCATGGAGGTGATGCAGAGCCATGGAGATATCACAGGTGAATTATATTTCTATTGTCACCATGAGATATATTACTCAGCTCTCACTACTAGGTCGACCAGAAGATAAATCGGTTCAAGAGAGTCCAACTGAAGATTACAATGATGCCCCATCACCAAGTAAGTTATTTCCCCACTGGTGACAGAGTATGTATTTAATCAGCATCATTGATAGTGGATGCCGCTGGGCCCAACGCCAGCCTGTCTATCATGACAAACGAGAACACAACCAATTCTGATGGGGTCTACAAAACCAGTATGCAAAATTACAGTCCGACTATATCTTCTCTGATATTCCCTCGCATTCTGAAAAAGATCAAAATGACAATAAATCTGAATCTGAATCTTCATCGTCATTATCTGGTGTGTATATATTTCCCGGATGCTTTCCAACAGTCTAACAAATCAGAAGAGGGCGATTTAGCTGCAATAAATCTTCAAAGCGATTTGGAGGTCAATTCCATTTCCAAATCACATGATAGCGAGGCAATAGTGGAAAGGTTGGCAGACCATCACACAAGTGTATCTGGTATGTGATGCATGCATTCACATTGACTATCGCTCATTCCAATATGCTAAGTTGAACCTGCAATGAATCTGCAACTGATTCAGCAAGACACTGATACTAGTATGTCTTCCATATTGCCGTTATATCTACATCTACTTATTCGTCGTATTTTATGTTCTAGAAAATGATATCGGTAGTAGCAGTGGCTGCCATGCCAGTGGCGTTGTGATAGGTAAAAAGAGAGCCTGCAAGGATGATGAACCACAGGGTAGCAGAAAGTGCTCTGCAGTTCCAGCGGCGAATCTACCACAGGCTGCAATTGGGTTTGACATAGCAGTCGAAACAGATCAATGGAGGCGTAAGTAGTGATATATTGTACATATATACTTGTCACGAGAAAAAAGATTTATTCAACCACAATTCAACTTTGTACGATTCACCAAAGAAACAGAAAGAGGTATGACATTACAGCAGAGGATTGATGGGATCAAATGATCAATGTGAAAACACGTCAGTCTAACAATGTTGAGAAATAGATGTAACGTGGCTCCCAGCTCTGCTAAGGGAGAAAATGTGGCCACTGGTGCTGCACCTTGAGGCTCTTCTTCACTGCCTTACTCACTTTCCCGGTTCATAGCATGCACTTGATGGCACACGAGGCACCTCAGGCTGATTGTTTCTTCTCGAACTCACACCACTACCATTGTCGGCTTCTATGACTTTCCACCGTCTGTGGAATATATGTGCCTATAATATGTCATGGAGGATATTATAACCATATTTGTACCTCCACACTGTGGTGTTATAGCGCATTAATTGATGCCAAACATGGTATACAAACTATTGTACTGGATCCACATGAGGAGGCTGTGTTGTGACTCTCCCATAAAAGTGTCCGTGGGGTTTCAACGTGTCTTCCACCAATACCATTCATCAGAGATACTACTCTCATTCCAATGTCTGATTACTACTGGCCAACAGAGCTCCCCACCAAGCTAACGATGAATTACATCGTCCAAATTCCTCCGAGATCCGTAGGTCTGTGGATGGTCTGCACATGGTCTGGAGGTGGTCTGGAGAGGGTCTGGAGAAGGTCTGTAGGGTGGTCTAGGGAAGGTCTGGAGGAGGTCTGTAGCAGTCTGTAGCAGTCTGGAGGTGGTCTGGGGGAGTCTATTTTTTACTACACTTTTGGGTACACTTTTTACTACACTTCTGTGGTACACTTTTTATTACACTTTTTTTACTACACTTTTTACTACACTTTTTTTACTACACTTTTTACTACACTTTTTTACTACACTTTTTTGGTACACTTTTTCGACTTTGGTACACTTTTTCGACTTTTTTACTACACTTTTTTGGTACACTTTTCCGACTTTTTCACTACACTTTTTCACTACACTATTTTGGTACACTTTTTCGACTTTTTGGTACACTTTTTGGTACACTTTTTTACTACACTTTTTACTACACTTTTCACTACACTTTTTTTACTACACTTTTTTTACTACACTTTTTACTACACTTTTTTGTACACTTTTTCGACTTTTTTACTACACTTTTTGGTACACTGTCTGACTATTTTGTACCAAGTAACTAACCAGAACTAACAAAGCAGCAATCCTAACCTGGACTAACCAATGTCTTTGTCAATATTCCTAACTCAGACTAACATTGTTTTGCCTCCTAACCAGGACTCTCCTAACCAGGACTAACCAATATTTGCCTCTCAATCCAGACTAACCAATGTTTTGCCTCCTAATCTGGACTAACCATTAGAGCGAAAATATTTCCATGATTGACTTTCATGATCACATGATTTATTCTGATTTTTCCCACCACTAATTTTTAAGTTACAGTTTTTAAAATGACAAATGATATATTTACTTTACTAGGCCTCAAGTTCCTAACCCAGTGTAACCGATGCATTTGTGAATACAACTATCCCATACCGGCCAGTGGTAGTCCCTATATATGGCTATTTGCCCAAATTGTTCCATGATTTTAGAAATTTATTCCGACTTTACAGTGACTGATCTATGCTTTTTCAACATACAACCTGATATTTGCGATATCTCGGCCGCGTCATGACCGATCTGCGCGATCAGTGGCTCAGATGGGAGCCGGGAGTCCTTCCTACATGTCCCCCACTGAGGGCGAACACTGAAACAAACACCTTCATACCCTATAGCTACAGATTCTCAATCTCAATTTACCCGAAAATAACAACTGACATGAAAACAGTCATATCTCGGCCGTGTCCGAGCCGAATTACATGATCCATGGCTCATATGAAGGCCGGGGATCCGCACTAACTCCGATACAGCCACCACCAAGTGCTAAACTCCCACGCTACCAAGGTGCGGACCAGTTTCGTTCTTGGTCAGTTCTGGTTAGGATTCCTGCTTTGTTAGTTCTGGTTAGTTACTTGGTTTTACAAAAAAAGTCGAAAAGTGTACCAAAGTGTACAAAAAAGTGTAGTAAAGTGTACCAAAGTGTACAAAAAAAGTGTAGTCGAGAAAGTGTAGTAAAGTGTACCAAAAAAGTGTAGTCAAGAAAGTGTAGTAAAGTGTACCAAAAAAGTGTACCAAAAAAAATAGTCAAAAGTGTAGTCACAAAGTGTAGTGTGGTCTGTTGGCCCTGGAGAGTCTGGAGAAGGCTGTGGATCTGTGGCCCTGAGGAGTCTGGAGGAGACTGTAGGAGACTGTAGATCCTATATGGTCTGGAGAGCTGGAGGAGCTGGAGAGCTATTGGGTCTGGAGAGCCTGTAGTCGTCTGGTAGTCATCTGTGGGGTCTGTGGGGTCTATGGGCGAAAGTGTAGTTTGCTGATGAGTCCATGTTTTGAGCCGAACAAAACCACATTTAAAATATCTTACCCGTTATATATAATTCCATTCATTCTTGTAATGGTATACAGCGAGCTCTGAAGGTTTACAATGAACACCCAATGGATTGAGCATGGTCGATCAATCAACATCGAACAATATCCAGCAATGTTGAACAGTGTCGAACTCTGTCGAGCAATGTCGAACTCTGTCGAACTGTGTCGAGCAATGTCGAGCAGTATTAAACGGTGTCGAGCAATGTCAAACGTTATCGAGCAATGTCAAACAGTATTGAGCAATGTCAAATAGTATTGAGCAATGTCAAACAGTATCGAGCAATGTTAAACAGCGTCAAGAAATATCAAATAATATCGGGAACATGGTAAGAATAATCCACTTGAGGTAGTGCTTAGTACATATCTTGTGACATAATTGCTTTCCTAAATTCTTTCTACCCAGAGTCAGTGATGATTTCTTTTGAAATCACTTTTTTCTTCTGAGATAAGCGTGTAACCCTGCCGTCTGTGGTCACCATGCCACTTTTTCCCGCCTTCTTCACCTTAGCCTGTCCCTTCCCCTTCCCCTCCGTTGACTTCTTGACATTTCTCGCTGCCTTTGAGGTATGCTGGTTATATCCCTTTACCTTTTTGGATTTTTCTGTTCCTTCGTCCTCTGAATCTATGTCCATTTCTGTCACACCATCCGCTGGCTGCACGGATTCAGCCTCTGAATCCTCTTCAGAGGATCCCTCATGCTCGTGGTATGTGTAGCCAACTATAGAGCGGTTAAAAAGATTGACAAAGAAAAAAACAAAGCGAACTTGCACACGCACAGTATAGGTCAGGGATGACAAAGTGGGTATACCAACCATTGAGGTGTCCCAAGATCATGGTCGCTGTCTTCAGGATCTGCGATCGTTCTGGCAGATTGAACCGATTTCTATCTCCAGACCACACAGGACCCATATCGCTTCCGTACATCTGCCAATCTATCTGGATTCAGCCTCGGTCACATAATTATGAACATCTGGAACATTACCGCATTCTTCCACTCTCATTCAGTTGAGATTGATATCATGAGTACGTCTGAATTCACGTATCTCGAATGGTTCATGACGTCGAACATAATACTTGATCACCAGATATTGGTCGAAGGTCTTGCTCCGGAAATCCATCTCTATACCTTGAAAACCCCTCGCTTCTTTAGCTACACGGTTGATTATGTTGTTCATGTATTGAAGTATCATTATCAGGTTGTCTTCCAGAGCCTTCTCAAGAGCAACTCGTTGCTAAATCACAGGATGAGTCGAATTACTATTTCCCTCCACAGGAAGCATCCCATGTGAACTTGATATTGGGGGGGAGGATAAATTGGAATTTGGTTCTAGGGTACACAATTATCTGGTGGTTTTGAACAAGTTCGAAGTCTCGGTGATCGTTGATGAGATCATGGAGAGTTACTGCATCTGGCATATTGCAGGGAAAAGCATGGTCGCCATGTGAGTGATTCTGATCGACTAAGGAAGGCAGAGGGGGATGAGGGATGAAGGAAGGTCCACATATGGAATCAAAGTGGACGATGCACTCAATGTGGAACTCCACAATGTAATGTCAAAGCGCAAGCATTGAGTTATATATAACAAATATAACATTATTCTGAATCCACAAGTGCGCAAGGTAGTGGAAGGAGAGCTGTTTGTGGAGCGGTGAAGGCCCTCCAGACCGCAAGAAGGGTCTATATCATAATTGTAACTGATCAATGCAAGTGAACATAGTTTGCATTTCGATGGCCAGTATGTCTCCCTTTGGTCCCACGGGGGTATGAGTGCACATTTCGGCCGTGGTATATTTCTCCATGTTATCCATGATAATGCTTTGTGTGTAGAATATCCCTGTTTGAAATATAATGATGATGAGTTTTCCAGGACGATAGACGATCATCAACATACTCTTGGGATCCTCTGCAAACTGTGGAAGCGCTAACACCATCCAAAAGATGTTCTTTGGGAATGACAGATGTATAGGAGGTGCAAGATTCAGTAATAGAGGAAATGTCCCCCTGAAGCAATACAATCCTGCAGAGTGTATACCAGATGGTTTGAACCAGGTAGCTGGATCCTGATCCAGTACAATGGTTAGAGTTGATCAGAAGAATATGTATTGAATCGCTCAACAATGTATCTCTGGGTTCCAGAATCAGGGAGCCCACAGGAAACCGTGTGGGAGATGTGGCGAACTTGCTGAACAGGCTGTCCCATGTGCGGAAGAGATCTTCGTGCTTCATTCCTGAGTTTGACGGTGGTCAATATAACCCCATATCTTGGTTCTGGACCTGCATGTAACATTTGTACAGAGCCCCGCAGCATCGTGATGCAGATATGTCAGAAATCCACCATCAGTGAGTAGATCCCATCCTCTGAGACGTTCAGCATCCCCATGAGCTGCCTGTAAATCTATGAACATCTTGTGAACATTTGCACCAGTCCTTGGAAGGTAACAGTTGTTCATGAGGACTGATCGGGCGTTGACGTTGTCTGAAAGTGGTCTTTGTGTATATTAAGAATAATCAGTCTTTGAGAGCTCGAAGGTGCAGCATACATACTGTAGAAATATGGGAACATCTGGTTGAAGGTTTGGCAGGTCTAGGAGATTGCAACACACATTCTCATTGTCTGCAAGATCGATGAACTCGAAAATGGATGACAAATGACCATGATGCCCAAGAGTGTTCTGGAACTCTTTTGGGAAGAAGTCTTTCTGGAAGCAATCTATGGCTCATCTATGGAAAGCATTGCTCTTTACTACTCCAGGTCGTTGGAGGAGGCCAGATACAAAGATCAGGGCACTTCCAAAGGATGGAAAACTCTTCCCATACCCAATGATGCGTTTTCCGACATACAGGAGAGAATGAAACAGTTGATTATCAATGACAACTCTCTTTCCATGTTTGGCTTTTTTTTTTTGTTGTGGAAGGAAAAGGCATCAAGCTGCTCACCAAGGATGGCCAAGGAATGCATGAATCTCCAGAACAGGCACTTAGGAAGAATCTCTCTTGTTTGAATTGGGATTATATGCTGGATCATCAAAATGAAGAGCTGATCATCGATGTAGGCATTGGCTTTACACCCAAATCAAAGGAGCCTGTGGTCGGTCTGTGGAGACTTGATCGCCTCGAGGAATCCTATGCAGCCGGTGGATTTAATCAAGGAA
>JBBPOM010001179.1:0-13095 GCA_038091455.1 Leccinum uliginosum | reverse complement strand
GTAGAGTTGAAAAGAAGGAGGGGGAACGGATTAAACCCGCGTGTGTTTGGTTTTTTTGCGCACGAAAATGAGTGACTACACGGATGCTATTACAAAGTACTATGCGACCGTCATTTTCCACCATATACACAGTCTGGCAGGCAACAAAAGTCAGTACGGAGACTAGCAAGGAACGACGACAGATAATAAATTGCGGGAACACCTCAGCCTCGCCTTTAACTCCCCACTCACACCCAACTGTCGCCGGCTCGTAGGAACCTCGGACGACACCCTCGGACGGAGGGACCCTTGCGGGCGGGATGTGTTCTTTTACCAGGATGTTCATCCTCGGTGTTGTACCCCGTATCTATCCAAAAACTACGTTTACACTCACGTCACGGTGAAAAAAAAAACATCTTCCACGACAAATCGCGGGAATATCTTGGGGCCCTGAGAGAGTAAGACAGTGCTCGTCGACGCGGGCAAAACTGAAACTCACTACTGCTATGTATCGTACTGCGAACAATCGGTGTAGACATCTCCAGGTGATCCTGCGTCCTAATCCCTCGACCAGCGGGAGGAACATCAGCAAAGACTGTTTTTGAGACGGCCTCAGTGCATTCGTCTCCGACGTTTGTCTGGACCATCCATCCTTGACGGCTGCGTGAGTGCAGGAGGACAAACGGTAATTTGGACGTCGTTGAGTTTGTGTTTTCTCCGACGCGTTTATGTACCCGTCCGGAAGATGCCGACGCACGCGTGCAGAAAAAAAGCAGGACTACACTTTAGACTCGTATGCCATCTTCAGCGCTGACCCGCTCGACCTTCGGGACGCTGCTCAAGCAGTCCAAGTTCTCCTCCTTCGACCCTCTCATCAGCCAGGTCTACACGACCCACGGTGGTGATGCCCACCGTGGAAACTGGGGGTTTAAACGCCCCCTCCCTCTCCGTCGCCGCGGAGCGTACGTTACCGTAAAGAACGTCGATACCCCCGAGTACCAAACGGAATGGAATTCTGCGGAACCCCAGGGGCTGTGGATCAAGAACTGGGATGAGCTCAAAGTGACCCCCCAGAAGCAATGGTTCGGAGAGGAGAACCTCGTCGACTCCGACTATGTTCCCCAGTCACACAACACAGATCAATCGCGGTCGCCGTACGTTCCCAACCTCGAAGCCATGACGCGCAAAGAGTTTGCACAGTATCTCGACAAAGTACGCGCACACCGTGCCTCCTTCCTCAAACAGCGGACACCTCGCGAGCAAGTCGACGACGCGACCTCGTACCAGCTCAGCAATATGAGCAAGCCATTTACCCCATGGCACGACTTGATCGCTGCCCAATTCTCACAAAAGAGGCGGTCTAACCCGCATAGCCGAGAGATCGAGCATCTGCCCCACAGCTCTGGCGGGTTGAGCTACGCCCAATATTCACCGCTGCAGACCTTTATAATGACCAAGGAACGAAAAGGACGACTGGCGGACGAAGACAGGGGGCAGGACAAGAACTTGTTCGGATACGTGGCGTCGTTTGCTGGGATGGCTGGTCGTGTGCCGAAGAAACACATCGGGTTGGCACGACCGGTGGTCTGGGAGGACCCAAACCACACCGGAGAGGTCATGATCAGGCCTCAACGGGTGTTCCTGAAGAAGTGGCCCATCGTCGTGGGGGAGAGGCAGGGGCTGAAGGCAGCCAAGTTGGATGTGGACTTGAGGGTATGGGAGAAGCAGTCGCACAACCGGAGCAACCCGCACTCGCTCGGGTCTCGCGAGTACATCGCGGCAGAGCCCCCTCGGAGTGCGCAGGAGCTGACGACGCACGCTGCGGTGAGCAAGGCGGGAACTTGGAAGAATAAGAACTGGAAGCAACGCGGGTCGACGCTGTCTCTACTCAAGTCTGCATTGGTCACAAAATCATTAGAGTAGTGACTGTGACATAACGTGACTTGATGGGTGTGTTTGTTCTTCCCACGGTAACATGCCTCGCGAGTCCACGGATCGCAGAAAGTCCTCCCTCGGAACTCGCAGAGGACCACCGAGACAGCACATTCCCTTCCGCGCAGATGACCTCGCTCGCGGTAAGAAAACTGGCCTCGCAGTCGCCTATGTCGACAGAAACTCGGACGAGTTCGAGCCATTCGAGCAGGTCATCAAGCAGGCCGACGATCGCGCACCCCCGCGCATAAAGTCAAAGAAGAAACGCGTCTCCATCGCACCCCCAGTCTCAGAAGTAGACGAAGACGGCGAAATGTCCATGGTTTTGGCCGAGAGTGAGCACTTGCACCCTCGCTTCCTCCACCAAGCTCACCTCGGCGTCGTGCAGGCAATCAGGGAAGTCCACTGGCTTACTTTACGAACACAAGCCACGCGTACGCTGCAGACAGCTCAAGACGACCCGTCGTTTCCCGCTCCCTACGCGTATCCGAGATCGACTACGACGAAATTCCTTCTCCAAAGTCGCATTACCCCACCCGGTCCACCAATGGTCGAGGCCCCTCGGCTCTCTCAAAGTCGTTTGCTTTCCCAGAACCATCGTCGGACCCCGATTTCGACTATCCAAACTCGAGAACGCTTGATGACTTTGAGCCTCCACAATATGACGATAGTCCACCGAGGTCAAGAACACCCGAAGCCAGTCCAGAAGATATAGCAGAGGAGGAAGAGGCCGCTGAGGTGGAGGAAGCAGTCGTCGTATCCTCCAAGAGGGTCGACAAGGGCAAGCGGAGAGCAGAGCCGGTGGAGGAACCTGAACCATACGATGCGAACGGGCTAGAAGACGACATCGCGCAGGGTCTCGAAGAGGTCGAGAACGCACAGGACGAAGAAGAAGATCCTCCAGCGGCGAAGAAGCCGAGGAAAGAGGCTGTCAAGCCCAGAAAGCCCCGCGTCGTGAAAACCCCTATCGAACGTGCGTTGTCGTATCATCGCCGTGTGTCCCCCTTTCACTCACACATCTGCAGGGTCCCCCACACCAGACGGCGTGCGACGTGGGCGACGCCACCGTTACAAGCCTTTGGAATGGTGGCGGCAAGAAAAGGTTGTCTACGGTCGACCAGATTCTGGGATCGTTCTCGTTCCCCAGATCAAGGAAATCATTCGCATCCCTCAGGAACCATCCAAACCTCTCGGCAAAGCAGGCAAGCGCAAACGTGGAGCATGGGCACGAGCAAAGAGCAGCGGGAGGGACACGCCGTTCAACCCAGAGGAGGGATGGGACGCAGAGACGCCTACCAACGCGACCGTGATCGACTATGTCACGAAAGACGAAGTCTCACGACGTAAGAAATGCACTCAAAAGCCGAGCGTGTTCCAAAGGCTGACACCCCTTTCCAGGCGTTGCCTTTATGGCCAGCATGATCAATCCAAAACCAGCGGCAAACAGCAATTGGTTCTTCCAAAAGATCTTTGGAGAAGGCGAGTTCATCGCCGCCGGTCACATTCATATACCACCCAAGTGCCAAAAACCGAGCAAGTCTACCAAAGACAACACATACGTGCGTAGAATTCCGTTTTGTCTTGTCCCTCTTTTTTTGCCTTCAAGTTTCACGAAACTGTGTCTTGTTCGTAGGTGTTTTATGTGATCCAAGGCGCCGTGTCGGTTTTCATACACGAAACTAGCTTCATCATTACTACTGGCGGGACGTTTCTCGTTCCCCGAGGTTCGTGTATTTGTCCTACCCTTTCCTAGTCTTGAGAGTGAAGCTCGTCATGCCAGGAAATACGTACTACATCGAGAACATTGCGGAGAGGGACGCAAAACTGTTCTTCACACAGGCACGCAAAATTCCCGCAGAGGAGGGCATGCAGGGACCACACACGGCCCAGTCAGCACCTCCGACATCACACCGGAGAGCTATTTCCGACGATACTTCCGCTGCGGGCACACTCAAAACATGATGACGATCGAGTAGGCTCGGGTTTGGTTGCATTGCGTGTCTTCTACCTTTTTTTTCCACCTTGTTTATAACACGGACCTAGTAAAGTTGAGTTCATAGTCATAATCATTCATACAGTAAAGGTTCTATCAACGGAACAGTGGGAGTCACATAGACAAAGCATAATGTGCATGATGACAACGCCTGGCCAGAAGCAATAGCGACACCCATCATCTCTGCGAGGCTTGCCAATGGGTGAGCTATCTTGCCCGTGAAGACAACAGGACGGACGGGCGGCAGGGAGTACCAAGAACGCGTGAACTTGCGACGAGAATAGTAGACTGATACCACGGGCCACGGAGTGCACCCTCGCAGAAAAGGGCATGCCAACGTTCGGCCAGATGTGAGGAACGGGCCATGAAAGTCGCTCAAACCCAAATATTGAGCTTCACCGGACCACTGTTGTGGTCAGCAAGACGACCTTAGAACACGGTCACACCAGACTGGGTCCCAGCGTACTGGCTCTTCATGTCGTCCGCATCTGTCGTTCCGTCTTGACTCTTATAGTCGTATGCGCTCATGCTTCCCAGGTCTGTCCCCGCCGCGGAAGAGAATGAGCCGCGTCTGCGAAGACGATCCGACTGGGAATAGGCCAAAGAGCCCCCCAAACTGCCCCCACCGATGCTCGCGCTACTAGGTGGACCAGCGTCTTGAGAGATGATGGAACTGGCATAGCTTCCATAAGCACTGCGTTTGCCAGCACCTCCAGGCCCGCGAGGCATGCCGGGAGGGAAACCACTAGTGGCCGCGAACATGGGGAGACCAGAAGAGTAGGTCGCCTGTGAACGCAGAGACTGTACGTCAGAAGGAATGTACGCCAGCGCGTCGTGGGTACGATAAAAGTTGGTATCGAAGCGACTCGGGGTGCCAGAGCGCCCAGTGCCGCTACTAGGCAAGTACTCGCGTGCGTTGGTTTCGTGTCGGCGGAACGAATCCATCTTCAGAGTGCGGCGGGGCTTGCTGAACTGGATCATGCTTGCTTGAAGGTTGTTGAGCGGACCTTCCACCAAACAATTCTTCTCTTTGTAATGGGTAAGCAAGTAGTGCCACAATGGGTGCTGTGGGGAGGACCATTGAATAACCCAAGCATGCATACATTCACGTAACATACCTTGCTCAAAACTTTAGGATTCCCGAGAATGACGATCCCATACTTGGCACGAGTGAGCGCGACGTTCAATCGTCGGGGGTCGTTCAAGAAGCCGATGCCTTGGTGTTCATTGCTCCTCACACAGCTGAGGATGATGTAGTCCTTTTCTCTACCCTGGAATGCGTCCACGCTAGCAACTTCGATCTCCTTGTACAGGTCCTTCTTGAGAGAGCCATTAAACTGCATGTAGTTGACGATGTAGGAACGCTGTCCTTCGTATGGCGTGACGATACCAATCTGCGCAGGGACCACGCCAGACTTGAAAAACTTGGTAACGATCTTTTCCACATTCGAGGCTTCCGTCCTGTGAAACGGTGGTGAGCACATTTCATGGGTAACCCAATGCTACGTACCTGTTAAGAAACGACGTCCCGCTAGATGATATCTCTTCCTGTCCCAGGTTCTGGTAGAAGAACATGGGAGTATCAGGGACAGGCCAGGGGAAATCGACGTTCTTGCGGAGGCGTTCAGGGGCCGTCACACCATTTTGCAACGTGCCTTCGTAGAACATGTTGGACGGGAACTCCGAGCAGCATGGGTGCATGCGATACTGAACTTGAAGTCGAATTGGACGGTTGCCAAGGACCACAAGACGTTCAAAAAGTGATTGGGTGAGGCCCGCACGTGCAGCCTTCTTGTTCATGATGACCGGTCCGAGCTGTTGGTGGTCGCCGACCAAGACAACTTGCTTACAACCAAGGACCAGAGGAATCATACATTCTGGCATAAATGATCAGACACTGCATCGAAGAAAACGCATTGAAATGCAAACCTGGTTCAGCAGCTTGGGTCGCCTCATCGATAAGGACGGTTCTGAACTTGAACTTGCTCAACCTCGGATCGCCAGCACCAACACAAGTGCAACAAATCACGTCCGCAGCACTCAAAATCTCCTTTTCACATTGGCGGATGAGGGTCTTGTATTTGCGCTCATCATTTGAGCTCAGCTCTCCTTGCTCATTCTTCAATTGTATAAGCTTTTGGAGCTCGACGTGAGTTGTACTGTTTGCGACTTGTTGGTGCAAAGTCAAGAACGAAACGCTAGAGTCTAGAGCCTCGCGGGATTTGGCTGTAAGACGGACGACCTTCAGCCCTGTCGCATGGATCTTCTCCGTCAACTGATCAACAGCGACGTTGGAGGGTGCACAAACGAGCACTTGACCAGGGTTCATCTTCGCGAGATGGTAAACGATCGATGCTGAGGTGACCGTCTTGCCGGTTCCAGGGGGACCTTGAATGAGACTAAGTGGTTTCTGGAGGACACTCTTGACCGCATACATTTGCGAATGATTCAGCTCTGGGAGACCTGGAGCTGAGAAACGTTTGGGCATCTGTGTGCGGAGAACCTGGGGCTCCACTTCGTGACCCAATAGTTTATGATACTATTTCATACGTATCAGTGCCGTATGAGCATAATAAACTCTCAACCCATGCTTACAATGTAACCGTTCACACTCTTCTCGTCCACCGCAAATGTCTTCATCGCTAGTTGCATTCGATCGAAGCTGGTCGACTTCCATACGAAATCGGCTGAGAAGCCATGGTTAACTTCCGTGGGAACCCCTTCTGTCCTTCGAAGCTCCAACCCGATTTCATCAGACACGTCTATGAATGGAATTAGCGAGGAACAAAGCTGTGGTGCCGTTGCCTACTGTTGGGAATCTTGATGACGTGACCGACTCCATCCCATGCCTTGTGCAGTTCACCCTGATACCTCAACCTCAACTCGTCTCCCACCGCAAGTCTCACCTCACCACTCTCGAGTTTAGGCAGGTAGAACCAGGCTACTCTCTTTTGGTTCAAACCGAGGTCCCAACGCACAGTAATGTCCGTTTGGGTCTGACTCTCTTTGAGTCGCTTGTCGTAATCGGCTTCTATCTTGACCAAGGGACCAAAGATGTTCTGGTATTGGTAAGCATCCTCGTATCGCATCAGAATCGACTGCGGTTCGTCATCAACGCCAGGCTTCTCTAAATCTTCGAGCGTCGCATTGGCATTCTCGCGCCACAGGTCTTCCAACCGGTTAATTTGGTTGAATGAGATCTGACGGGATCGAAGCTGTTCGGTCTCGCTAGGAGGTTTGACCAACCAGGAGAGGAAAGAGCGGTCGTCGATCAACGGAGCCCAGAGGGCAGCGTTCCAAGACATGTCTTTCGTAGTTGCTGCGCAAGGTTGACTGAAAGCATGGGTGAGTAGGGTATATGCTGTCAAACTGAACACACACACACCGGCATAGCAAGATCACTACGGTATCACTCTTTGCGGGTATGAAACCCAACATGAAGACGTTTTTGCTACCGCAATTGTAGCACTCTGGGGTCGTCTCACCAAGTGGACTCTCGGCGTGTAAAATTACTTCCTTGTGCTTGGCCCTGACGAGATGATTGACGATGTGCGACGCAGAGGTATTCCCGCGAGAGTTGCAGAACCATTTTGAGCAAACGAGGCACTTTACTACCGAAGCTGGGGAATGAATACCACAGTAACTAAATGAGAGTCATTGACCGCGGACAGTTGAACTGAGACGGATTGCACACCTGCATGCATGCGGGGGTAGATCCACGGAACCTTCGTCCTTCAAGTCATCAAGAACGGCATCAAAGTCTTCATCAATCGTGGACCGTGAAGAGTGGTGATGGCCATTATGGTCTGTGGATGACACGATTGAACGATCGTCGGTAATAGACAGACCGCTAAGATCGACTGGGGCATTAGTAGTCGCGGTATAGACGGAAGAGTTGTCGTCCACGACGCTGTGTGCGCCGCCATAGGAAGAGGCGGAATCGTACTGGAAGTTGTCAAACGAGTCCATCGATGTCGTTCAGGTTGAAGCCTTGCGTTATAACAAAACAGTAATTTATTTCCCACAGCCACTTTGTAATCCGACAGGTTATGTAATGTACATATGTACCTGGCCCAACTAATAAAACGAGTGAGTTGGGAGAATGGAGAATGTTAATGAGAGAATGTCAAGAAACGTCCAAAACCAGCTCCAGCGAGATGAAGCTGGTACACAGATCTGTGCAGGGAGTGCAAGTTCCACGCGATCGACCGTAATACATGCAAGGTTATCGTCTAACACAGTTTCTCGCAGTTGACCGTATCCTTGGCCGTGTCGGGGTCTCGTTCGTCGGTAAACGTGCAGGTATACCATCTGCCAGAGGGGGGAGACCAATCCGCCTCAGTGAGCTCCCCCCTGCTATCGCTCTACCCAGTTGAACAGTAGTCTGCCGGGAGGACCCACGCTTCGCCCATTTTGAGCTCCCGATCCCATTACCCCGCTCTGCCGACTCGTCCTCAGTATCAGACAGGATGCGAGAGGATTCGTTATCATCCACAACATCGCGAAGCGGCCCTGTTGAGTGTTCCGATGGGTCAACCTCTTGATCCTGGTCCATTGCATCTGCATCTGCTTGCCCCTCTGTGTCGCTATCCTCGTCCGTGTCGTCATCGTATATCCCACCGGGTGGCTCTCCAACCCAGTCATCATCGCCTTCGAGTCCAAAGTCCCAGACGTCGAGCATAGTTGTTGCGTTACGGTTGCTCGCAGCCACACAGCATCTACCTTCGAAGACAACTTGCCACACGCCGTTGATCCCAGTCAGCAGGTCTCGTACAACGGTTCCGTCACGAACATTCCACATCTTCAAGGTTCCATCCGATCCACTAAGAACCTTGAACTCGTCGTGTTGGAAGCACGTGATTGCACCGGCATGGGCAGCGAGCGTGTGGCGTAGTTCGCCAGTGTCTGGATCCCAAATACGCAATGTCGAGTCGGCCGCGGCGGAGACAAGGTAAGATGCAGAAAGGCCAAGTAGCCCAACTAGAGAGGTGTGTCCTGTTAGAGTATGTTGACATTGTCCATTGCGCAAATTCCAGATGCGAACAGTCCCATCCATAGACCCTGAACATGCAATGTTCCGATTCAGGTCCAACACGACACTATAGACTGGAGACACCATGAACAAGGAAATTCTTTAAGTACGAACACGGGCAGCTAACCTTTCTGGGTATGGCCAACCAAGATCAATTTGCACTCGCCCGTAACAGTGTCCCATATCCGCACAGTACAGTCGTAACTGCCAGATACAAGGGTACGACCACGAGCAGCCAAGGCACGGACTGCATGGTCATGGCCTTCAAGGTGCAGTTTGTGGTACGGATTTTCATCGATGTCCTCCTGAAAAAAAAAGTGAACAGATATGAGCCAAGAGCCAGCGCTAGCAGAAGTAGCCTACCTCCGACAACTCGACGTCCGCGTCATCTGCACCGACCCAACGATATTCGGGGTCGTGTGGACGAGGTAATGCCCATACCCGAAGAGAGTGATCACGACTCCCAGTCACAATCACAGATCGCTTGGGCCATTTCTCCCTAGAAATGACACCGCCTTCACCTTCGATCTCGATGATTTCAGGCTTGACGATAGCAAGGCAACGAACGGTGCTCGTGTGCCCCGCAAAAACATGTGTACATCGTCCCGTGGCCAAGTTCCAGATGCGAACAGTGCGATCAGTAGAACCGCTGACGAGGGTATCTTTGGTAGCCGCTAAAGCCCAGACGCCCCCATCGTGTCCGTCCAATGATCGCACAAGCTTGCCAGTCACCGGAGAATAAACATGTATCGAGTGATCATCTGAGGCTGATATGATGCGTCCATTCGAAAGCAACAGACAAGTCACGACCGACGATCCGTGAGCTGGGAATGTATGATGCTTTGGCATCTCGTTTGTTACCCAACGCTTCCGAGTGAGGTGTCGTGATTTGAAGAGTAATTTGTATGGATGAGGAAGGGGGAGAGTAGGAGGTATTTTACGAACTTCGACCAAACGACGAGCGTAAATGGAGCGTGCGAACGTTCGTTCGCTATCACCTCCAAACCATATCTTTGTGCTTTTGAGAAGGTCTCTCCAGAGCACTGGGTCTGAATCAATAATAGCACGCCACGATTTTGAAACTCGCGAAGCTCGTGCAAGCGTCGAGTAAGGGAGAAAACTGAGGATGTGTGATACAAGCTCTGGAGGAAGGAGTGTCAAAAAATCCCTCGCCAGAGTCGGAGTTAAGACTGAGTGCAGCGTCCGCAGAACCGGTAATGGAGAATGCCGTAAGAGAGTCAGCAAAAAATGCGACTGTAATTGCTGCGGCAGATTGTTGAAGTGGGACAATAGTGATGGGAGTGTCAGGAGCGTTGTAAGAGCGAGATCAGGTTGAAGTGGAGGTTGGGGATGCGGTGACGAGGCACCGCTTGGAGGCGCGGAAGGCCAGATGGCCTGTGGTGAGGGTGAGCCATGAGGAGATGGGAGAGGAGAAGGGGGTGCTGCGGCATTCATCGTCGTAATTGGAGGTATATGGGTGGGTCTTGCTTTCTTTCTAGGAGGGATATGCGCCTCGCGGTCCATCGTCGGTTCCACTCCCTCCATCATGTTATCGACTCCGTGCGACCGCTTTCGACCAAAGCGTTCGACCGCCTCGACGAGACCGACTACCTTGTTCTGCTCTGCCGCATCCTCTGGTTTGAGCATCCTCCAGCCGTTCCCGCCCGCGGCGAGCTCTTCTTCCCGCATCTCCTCCTCGCCATTCTCACCGTCTCGAAAGGTAGCGTGAGTTCCTCCTGGAAAAACAAGTGAGAATTTTCGCAGAGATCCAGGCAAGGTTGTGTGTAGTAAGGGATAATCCTTTGGATTCTTGGGCTCTGTTTGCGGGGGAAGTGGAGGCAATTGGATTGGAGCATACGTAGTCGTCGTCGTCGTCGTGGTCACCACGCTGGCCGGCAGGCCGACGCGTTAGTACGAGTACATGCATCAGAATTTCTGGTAAACATACGTCGTAGTATTTACTGAAGGTGCCAGCACCAACGAGGGACGTGGCTGATGGCTCATGGCCAAGTTAGAAAAGTGGTGGAGGAGGAGTCGAGTCTGCGAACGCGCATCAAAGCCACTCTGCCTACACAACCTCAGCCAAGCCGCTTTCGAGGACCGCTTCAAACTCCGACTAAATAGCAAGTCGCGGCATCCTCATGCCGAGTTGCCGCCGAGCATGCCTTGTTCCCTTTCGGACCAGCCATGATCATGCGGTTTTTGCCAGCTTTAACTTTATAGATCTATGCTACCGCCGCATACAGTCAGCATCTCTATTTTCGCAATGTAGTGGGTGGTAAATGCTTGTACACTCAAGAAGTATAGAGAACGTGTGTATATCGCCGCTTCTAAATGAAAGGGGTTATTATCGAAGAAAGAAAACGGCTAACCCGTTTGAATTGTCCCGGACGTCGATCGCGGCTGCAACCCTTACTGTTTGCCTGCACACGTGCTCGAAGACCCGCTTGCGCCGCGAAGGTTTGACCTCGTCTGCGGGACGGCACGCACACTCTAGGCTGCATTTGTATGGTGATTCCGTCCAACCGTCCAACCGACCTCGCGGAACGTATTAGACCCCCACGGCTTGCAGCCGAAGCACCGGAGGATTCGGCCACGAAGAACTTGCGAAAAATGTTTCTCCCACTTTTGAACCTGGTTACCAACGTCGTCTGACCTGTGACGCAGCAACGCGTTACTGCTTCATCGGCCACCTGATTTCTTATCTTCTGACGCTTTGCCAATGAGAGTGGCGTTGCGGTGTCTGGCGGTGAAAATGATGCTTCGGACCTGCCTCAGGCTGAGTACCTTAGTTCAATCCACCTGATAAATTCATCGGACAGTACTTCCTTCGCAGGCAAATAAAGTTCTATCAATAGCTCGTTGTGGGACCTGTCTAGGTCGACTAAGGGATAACTTACTACTAGGTGACCATTTGATAGACGGGCGATAGAGATCCCCATCGTCAACAATCTCGGTTCAGTCGAGAACTTGCATTCTTGAACCATCGTGGAAGTGGGCCGGCGCCGAGGTATCGGTAGGTGCGTCTATTCTTAGTATAGCTGGAGGCAAGTATGAAATGAACTGCTTCGTCCTTGAGAACGGGCGAAGCTGCAATGATATCGATTGATATCGATAAAGATCCACTGGCAAGGCTTAGTGGCCGGGGGTAAACCCGATCCCGGTACCCGAACAACTTTGAGTAAAACCTATATACAGTCGACGTTCGTGGATCCGCTCGCTCAGGCTGTCGCTAGAAAATGAAGAGATCAAATATATTGAGTGAGATCTCGACTGCAAAAGATATCTACATGCGAAGGAGAGACTGGGAATGGTGACACTTGTAGTGACAAGGCTGGGTCGATGCATTCAGGCATGTCCACGTCAATCACAAACACACCTCTGGTCGTGTCCGTGTGATTGGTGACCGTCACCGAGAAGGAGGTCTGTAGGAATGTTGATTCAACATAGGACAAGAACCTAAAAATCAGCATCACAGAGAAGCCAGGTCCAGAAAGTGCTTGACGATGATGCTCAGATAGAGATCGGAACAGTCAGAGACCGCCCATTCGATATGAGAATTGACATATTGAATGTTGGACGAGATACGTACGATTGCTCATTTGACAGAAAACATTACACATTCCATTGCGACCGGTCATGGAGTCAGTGCAAATACCTGAGACCAACTTGAAGAACCTGCAGCTCTGACTTCCCCAGGTGATACAAACCCGTATGTTCTGCTGGAAGAGGTTCTCGGTAGATTCCATTCTAGGCTTCAAAATACACGACTATTATGCCAGCTCGTCACTGGATCAAATCGACGATCGATGACGCAGGTGTCCTATTTGTTTCCGTGAGCAAATTTTTAGGTACGACGTCACCGGCACATAGACTTCCCAGCCGCAACTTGAAACTTACCGAAAGAGCCACGGTGAGTTATCATTGACAGAGCAGGGCGATTCAACTATACCCACGCCAATCGAGGCCTCGTCAGGAGGGCGACCAAATGCAGTCGACTACAGCCGGTAAGGAACGTCTATCGGGTGACACTTGTCAGGTCCTCGCAAACGACAACCCGAAAAGGATCGTAATGAAAGCAAGTGAAGTCGAATACTGAAACTAAGGAATACAGCGGGGGCTGGTCCTCTACTTATATGCTACAACGAGACAAGACTGA
>JBBPOM010001178.1:0-13100 GCA_038091455.1 Leccinum uliginosum | reverse complement strand
CAAAATGGCAAGCGTCAAGAAAAAGTTCCAATGCACTCCGTATTCCGTGACGTGTTCCTGAAACGAAATTAATTCGTAAAAGCGAGGGCGGCAACGAGTTGTCGTACAGGGTATTCCGTGCCCTTGACGAGCAACACTCTAACGATGCCCAGTACGACGATCGGCAATATCTTCTTGGCGACTCGGTACAACTTTAGTTTCACGTCCGCACGCAGCTGGGATGGGTCCTTGACGAGGGGTATCGCAGACACGATTCCTTGAGAAAAGACGAACGACCCGACACCGAGATCCATCTGAACCGAGGCAACAGATCGAGATAGCTCCCAACAACGCACGCATGTAAGGCAGCACGTACCAGCGACACGCCGTATGTCTCGCACTTGGCGAGGTAACGCGGGAATACGGGAAAGTCGACGGCGAGGATCGAAAAAACGGTTATTAGCATCATGTTGGCGCGGTAAGCGGTGAGTGCCGGGAGAGGTCGTAGTGCGGGTTGCGTAGCCCCGCTAATGGAGGCACTGTCTCGGGTCGTCGTCCTTTGCCGCGTCTCGCCAGTCTTCTGAGGCAATGGTGTTCCGCTTTCGATTTGAGGAAGGAGGAGCAAGACACATGTTGGAGCTAGGATGAGTGCCAAGAGTGCCCCAGGCGCGTCGGCATAGACTGTCAGCGCAAGCGACAGAGGCAGGACTAACACCAGCCATTCGAAAACGAATGGCATGGATCGGAACACGGCCAGGCGCGTTCTCAAAGCAGAGTGTAGAGTTATTGACGCCTTGGGACCCAAATTGAGCGGCGAAAAGTGCGACGTGTGTCGACAGACGCACCAGCTGCAAGCATGGCGTTGATGTGGAAGACAGACAAGCCTGTCATCCCGGAGACAAATGTCTCCTTCGAGGCCTTGTAGCTATCGTCCATCTGACCTGAGTTCATCGGCGATCTTCATCCAACTTATTAGCAGCTTGATGACGTTCAAGACAATGAAAAGAATTCGCTTGATTTTCAAAGCACGTGATCGGCGACGCGAGCAAAGCAATTATCATAGACCGCAAATTTGTGCTAAATCGGCATGCAATAGCTACTCGTCAGATAAATCCTTAGCTTCCCTCGACCGTCTGCACCGGCCCGACAAAGCTATGGCGACCCCAAGTAACCCAATTCGCAACAACAACAACTATGACTGTGCCGATCGCCAGAATGGCGTAATTCATGTTGAACTCGTTGACAGGATACGACGTCGGCAAAATAAAAAGTATGCAAATAAACGAACAGAACTGTGGACGAGTCAGGGAAGAGCGCGATTTAAAGGACCGTGGCGGACGGGACTGACCAGAGAACTTGCAAGGTTGACGGACCACGACCACTTGCCCAGATTGAAAGGACCGAGTTCTGCAAGTCTGGATCGACAGACGGTCGGTATCGGAAGTTCCAGAACCAATCGATAGTACACTCACGAGTCTGGCCAAAACACTCGGATGATGATGGGTTGTAGGTAACTGAGCATGGTCGCTATCGCCGCAGAGGACAGCATCGCCTTGAACTGCGAAAAGAAATAAATATAAATGTCAAGCGAGTCATGACGCGTACGCACGGCGATAGTGGAACCAATATAAGCACACGAGAGGATACACCCCACGAGCACAGATACCCACACGCCCCAATAAGGAGCTTGATAGCGATTGAGAGCCATGAACTTTTCTTTCGCGGGGAACGCATTGTCTCGTGCGAGAGCGTAAAACAGTCTTGAACTAGCGGTGAACGCGGTAATCGATGCCGTTACTTGCGCAACCGCGACGACCACGAGACACAAAAGGGTCAGTTTGGGACCGACCGCATCATAGAATAACTGTGCGATAGGTATAGCGTAGCTCGTCGCCTGCACGTTTGCAATGCTCTGAACGGAGAAGAGGAGAGCGATCATGTATGCAAGACCGATAAACCATGATCCAGCGATGCTTCCCACAACGGCGAGAGGGGCTACTAGGACCTCTGCACGTTTCGCTTCCTCAGCAAGCTGAGCAGCTGTCTCGCAACCTTCGAGGGTATAGATAGACTGGAGAAAGCCCAAGAGAACAACAAATCCTCGGTTGCCCCATCCAGTGAAACTGAATCATTACATGAGGACGATACCACACGCTCAATGATCAGCCTACTTACTTTTGGTAGTCGGTGAACACGGAAGAGGCCGGATTCTCATCAAACATCGGTCAACTGACTTTGCTACACCACAAGAGCACTCACCTTCACGGGTGCCTTCACGAGAAGTGTCACCACGAGCACCAATGTTCCTCCCAACGTCCACCAAACGTTAAAAGTGCTCATACGCCCAATGGCCTTCGTTCCAATGCTGTTGACTATACCCGAGGTAATGTTGACAGCCCAAGCTATCGCAGACTTGTGCGCGCTTCCGTAAGGATCCCGAGCTGCTCGATGACGTATGATGCACAGGCCACGTGTGGCCACTGCTTCTTTCATTGCCTTCGTGACGTACTCACTCTATGACGTCGTCATCGCCTTAGATACGTTCCTTTCAACCTTTGTGCCATTCGCTTACTTAACTGCACAGTATGAGTAAGGAGCCCGATGGGCTTCGAATAGAACCTCTAGTTCTCTCAGTCTGATCTTGCGCTCTCATTCGTCGTCCCGATCCATTGCCCCTCGCCGCCGTCTCTTTGTCTCTTCGCCGTTCTCCCTTTCATCAAGCCTTGCCCCACTCGTACTCGCCCCCTTGCCTTCATCCCGCCAGGTTATGCGGCTTATGCCATATTGCCCATCTACATTTCTACATCTTTCACATTCATAGCACACAATTGATTATCGCCATGGTATTCACTTCGAGGTCCCGTGTGCCTCGCTTGAATCGCGTTGCCATGGCCAGATCAACGTCGACTCGGCGGCTCGATCCCACATGCGATCGCGCGTCAATGTAAGTTCGCTGTGGTTAGGTTTCAACAAGGTACATGCATGACATACGTACATACCTTGACAAGTTCGTTGTTTCGCCTCTTGGCATTACGCTAGCCAGCGGATTCACACCGTTGAATCGAACTACGGACGAGCCGGTACTACTAGCATACCGACTGCGGAAGAAATGAATCACATGTATGCACGACACGTTGTAGTGCGCACGCACGGCGGAAAAGAACGACGACAACCGGCCCTTGCAACTTACCGGGTACTGTATGTCCAACCTGTCAAACAGGAACCTATGGAGCTTGGAGGGAAACCTTGCTAGACTTCTGGTTGGAGACGGGGAGGGCCATCGCGAAGTTCATCGCGACGCCTCTGCTCGGACTCGATGCGCTGACGGCGGATAATCTCGCGGCGGACATCGGCGGTGTTCCCGGTAGTGATCGCGGGCTGGAAGTCATCGTCGTCCTCATGCGAATCATCGTTGCGGGCCTTTCGCCTCGGGGTCTTGGCCGCCGAGCAAGTAGCCGGAGCAGCGATGGGGTAGACGGCAGGAGGGGAGATGCCGTTGTCGGGAGGGGTGTAATGACGAGGAGATGCAGTGGTGTAGTTGGCGGAGGTAGAGTAAGCAATATGATCACGTGAGTAGTGGAAACGCCGTAAGCATAGATATTTCGTATTTCTGTTCAACCGGATCCCGGTAGCCTGTACGGACTTGATCCACCCTGAGTTAACATGCCCGTGAAACGTGTTGAGGAAAAATTACGGTTGACTAGGTGATATGTGCGAGATGTTTGGTCTTCGACCCGGATCCGAGTCACTCAGTGGGCCTGTACGTAATGATCAACAAGGAGTGGAAAGAGGTGGATTTGTTTGACGACCGCTATCATTACATGTGTAGTGCAAAAAAATCAATAATGATTTTCCACAACCTCGACAAAACAAGTTGAAGCGCCCGGTACGCTACTACAGATAGAGAATATGGTAACACACTTACTTTCATTTTTGTCTGATTTTTATCTGTTCGTGTTGGGAGTACGGAAGACTCCCGATTTCTGACCCCCTTTTAACTCAGACATGGTCACATGACCTGTGGCGGACAAGTTCGCAAGATGCCGACGAGGAGATCAAATTCTTGTCACGGACGGATTTGAGCGTGACAATCTCTCTCCCTCCACACCCACATATTTTGTTCTACAGCTTCATCTGCTACTTTATTCACTCTGATACTTGGTACCGAAACCATATACATGCTAAATAAAAGGTAGGTCCAGAATGACACCTGCTGATATTTTGTTAGATCACGAACAGACTACCACGATAACGATATTGTGGTACGCATGAAGGTGAGCGCCCAGGGCACAGGTCCCTGCGTGAGAGTAAATAAGGGTGAGTCTGGGAGTCTCGATGAGTCACGGTGAGTGATCACACGCTTACCTAGAACTCGAATATCGCCCTGGGAACGAAACACGGCTTGATGAGGGAGCCTGCAGGTCACTCGACGCCATCCAGACCCCCCCCTTCTGCTTTATCATTCCCCGTGGACTAGCGAAGCGCAGAATCAGAATTTAAATTAAGTATAACAAACCTACGAGCACACTAATCTACTACAACTCCAAGTATGTACTAGTAGTGGTAGTGGACACGTAATCGAGACAACGACAGAATACATGTATACATATGTACGTATGTACTAGAACGCCGAGAGGCCTGAACGTGAACGCCATGGCGACTACGTGAGATCAACGTCAATGGAAGGGCAGTGGGACGATAGTTGTGCTGTGTCGGGACAGCATATGTTAGTCGCATGGCACAAGATCAGTGTTTTTGGACGTTACCAGATATAAACGGTGAATTGTCTCCCTGCATTGTGTACTCAAACGCCGGAGTTTGGCCACTTTCCCGAATGATAAAACGAACACGCCCGATAAAACGATCTGCAGCGCGCAAGTCATGTTGTGCCCTCTCCAATAGCATACGGTTATATTGCAGGACCAGTGTATTGCGATGGACAATTTGATGGGCAAGGGACTTGCGTGCGTGAAAAATCCGACGGTCGGCTCGAGCCGCCTCTAATAAGAGGTAGGCCTCTCTAGAGCTGCGGGGGCAAGGAACGGCAGGGTGTCCATAGGATTCCTAGGTATGGGTGAGATGAGCATGACAAGCTTAACTCTCGGAGCTCACGTCGTGCTGGGATGAATCACCTTCGTCGTCCTCATCGACAGATTGGGAAACATCATCGTAATAAGGTTCCGGACTCGGATTGGACGAATGGGTGCCAGAGTCGTCGGGTATTTGAGGTGGGCCCGGGGCTAGCGTTGCTGGGTCCGTGCGTGATCCGATTGGTGTATAGGTGTAAGCGGGGGCTATGGTAAGATGATTGAGAGTCAAGAATGGTGACAAATGGAAAATTTCATCGGATGCAGACTGCTGTAAAGAAGGCAGAGCATTCGGAGGATAATGCAGAGACGGCGTTCGGGTGCTCATTATGAGTGATAGTTTGACAAGGGAAAAACGTGCCCGAATGACTCGACATTACATATTCAATATTCAAATCACTAATATATATATATACTTGGAACAAATCGGTTGCACCGCTACTTGCTCTGAATCCGAGCTAGCCCCATGATGGCGAGAGAAAGTATTAGATGTCCACAATGCGGAAAGAAGTTCTCTTCCGAAACAAACGTCCTCCGGCACATGAACCAGCCGACGGGGCTTTGCTACGCGGCTAGTTTATACCAGGACCATCATTCAAATGTTCTTCACGAGACTTTTCAAGGCAATGATAGACCTATTCCCTCTAACGTCGCAACACCCGAGTCAGACCCTGAATCAGATATCCGGGAAAGTATCGACCATCCTCCATCTCCGGCGGTCCTGCCTTTCGACTTTGGTTACGAGTCGGCTCAGTCGGGAGACATCGGGATGGACCTAGACGACGTGGACGCTCCACAAACATTTATCGAAACTTTTCCAGGTTGCAGCAATTCGTATCCTGGCGGCGCTACCTTCATGGATTTCTTCTGGCAAGACAAGTATGCCCGGGAGCGGCAGGAGAACTTATATTACCCCTTTGCCTCCAAAGAGGAGTGGCAGTTCTCCTCCTGGTGCTTACGTTCAGGCTTGAGCATGACTGCTCTCGACGGATTATTATCATTGTCCATGGTGAGTGTTCAATGTATCTACTAACTTAGATAGTTCCTGATCAATAGAAGATCAAACGGCTCTCGCTTTCATTTCGAACTTCCAAAGAGTTTCGGACACGTATAGAAACCCTTCCATCTGGACCACAGTGGTTATGCAAACAGATGGAGACGGAGGCTCCCACCAAAAAACCCGTCCGTCTTTTCTATCGCCCGGCACTTGAATGTGTACAGTCTCTTTTGAGTCATCCCTTTCTCGCTCCCCACATAACCTTCGCCCCCCGAAGAGTTTGGACATCGGCGGCTCGGATTTGTCGTTTGTATGAGGACTGGTTGAGTGGAGACCGTGCATGGGCCATTCAGGTTAGTCTCCCTTTCCGAATCGTCGTCGCCGTCGTATTCATTGATGGGTGTAGGAAGCACTTCCCCGCGGCGCAACAGTATTAGGCATCGTCCTTTCCTCGGACAAGACGAACATATCGGTGATGAGCGGAAATCGCATGGCGTACCCTCTACTGATAAGTCTCGCTAACATCAGCCCGGTGATTCGCTCCAAGGTTTCGCTCCATACTTACTTGCTTCTTGCACTTCTCCCGATTCCCAAGTTCCCGCACAAACACAGTCGTGTCCGGAGTCTACTGCACGATAGGGTCTTCCACAAAGCATTGGACGAGGTTCTAGCTCCAGTAAAGACTGCCGCACGGGTCGGAATCATGATGAATGATCCCGTCGGCAATCTGCGTTACTGTTACACTCCCATTGCAGCCTATATCGCGGACACCCCTGAACTGTCCCTTGTGGCGGGTACGAGTCCTAAAGCATCACCTTTTACAACGGCGATATCCAAAAACTTCGGCGACCCAGTTCTCCATCCTCCGCGCACCGGATCGCACACTATCTCTTGTATTCGCGAAGCATTGGAAAAGAGTTCTCCAGATGATTATCAAAAATTCCTGAAGACTGTCAAGGCGCTATGCTTAAATGGCGTTACTGAGCCGTTTTGGGTGGACTGGCCGCTGTCTTGCCCGTCCGAGTTCCTTCATCCCGAGCCTCTCCACCACTTTCATCGGTTTTCTTGGGACCATGATGTGAAATGGTGCGTAGAAGTTGTCACGCCTTCCGAAATTGATTTCCGCTTTTCCCTTCTACAACCCGCAGTCGGGTATCGCGGCTTTGAGGAAGGCATTTCGAGTTTAAAGCAAGTTACCGGGCGCGACCACCGTTCCGTTCAGCGGTACCTCATAGGTGTAATCGCTGGCTCAGTTCCCCGCCGATTTCTCGTTGCAGTCCGCGCGCTGCTCGACTTCCGTTATATTGCACAGGTTAGTTAGTTTCGCTAGTTCAATTCCCCGCCTATTTCTCATTGTAGTCCGCGTGCTGCTCGACTTTCGTTATCTTGCACAGGCACCCATTTTCTCCGAAAAGACACTGCAGAGTTTAACCGATGCACTTCAACTATTTCACGATAACAAAGACGCGATAGTGCGCGCCGGTGGCCGAAACGACAAGTGGGAGATACCTAAACTGGAACTGCTCCAAAGTGTCGCCTCAAGCATTCGACGATCCGGTCCGGTCATGCAGTGGTCCGCCGATGCCACTGAGCATGCCCACGTTCAAGAAATCAAAATTCCCGCCCGAATGAGCAACAATCAAAACTATTACGAACAAATCGCTCGGTATCTCGATCGTTCTGACAGATGCTTTCGTTTTGATGTCGCCACATATTTCCAGGCTCGGCGGGAGAAGGATGACGATGACGATGTTGACTTGGAACAGGAGGACAATCCTGATTTTGAAATCGACTCGGATGTTCTTTCGTCCCTCAAGCATATGAGCGTATCTCATCAAATCGTCGACTACTTTGCTATCGCTAATGCCCTCGCCTCCGGTTCCATTCCCAACGCCTTAAAACCACATCGTACGTTCTCGAGCTCCACGACCGCCTTCCACATCGCAAACAAACCATCCCTTCGCATGACGATTAACGAAGCTGCCGACCTTTATGGAATCCCTGATCTCCGACCTGCCATTTGGCACTTTCTACAACGCGTCCACCATCGTGCAGACCATCCCGTCTCGGGCATCAGGTCACAGGAACTACAGTACCCGCTACCGTCCGATTGCCTTCAAATATGGTATAAGTTACGCATCCAGCAGTCCCTCTATCACGACGACAAAAGATTAGATGCCCCTCAAACTCTCCGCGCAGTTCCTCCCTCTAACGATCGGCCTCACGGACTCTATGATACCGTCATCACGAGTCCTGGGGCCGAGAGCGATTGGCCACAAAGAGGTATTCAAGGTAACACTACTATATTATGGTCCGTGCGTAGCGTACTAAGACATCAACGATAGGTCATATCGTTGTCCAGCTCAGGCTGATATTCCGCCTCATGAATACCGATTATGTTGCAGCTTACGTCCAACGCTTCAACGTAATGCCTCAGCAAGGAGACGAAAGCGGCATGCACCCGGGAACAGGTATGCATTTCCTTAGACGGGCGATGAAATCAAATGGGTCACGGATTGGGGATGTGGTCCCGGTAGCGCACATGCGTTCTGCCGCGCATTTGATACCACACTTCGGCAAAGAAGCTCACTCTCGTTTGACACGCAACAGTAGCTACGAGCTGTCAAACGACTTCTGGCTCAACAAGTACTGGACAAAAGAACTGTACTACGCTTTACAGAATTTGTAGTTGTGCTATTCCGAGTCGCTCCGACTCGCAAGTCTTTGAACCTTTTTGAAAGGATAAATTACAAACCGTTGCTTCCCACCCCGCTCATCCCGAAATGTGACAGTTTCTCTCATCGCGTTATGCGGTTCTTTTGCCATGTTGTGCACGCAACTTTCGGGCATATTGTGCTTACTCCCGTCAGTTCGTTTATGGTCAGATACCCATTGTTTTCGCCTTGGCTAACTTGGTCAGCTTGCAGTATGAGCCTACCACACGACCCACTCTAAGCGCGTACGTCGAAAGCGCAATCGACACTCTCAAGCATCGTCCTAATACCAACGTTTCTGATTGCAACATGCCAACCCTCGCCCGCTTGCCGAAGGCTGGATGGTCCGATACGAGTGCAAGCTGGTCTGCTTTGCAAAAATTAGAAGTGATGACGAGGTGGCGCTCCGGTATGTCAGACCCTTTTGCGCGTTCCACATTCTCTGAAACCGTCCAGACATTACCAAGACGCGCATACAAAATTGATGCTCATGTTCGACTCAATGCAATCCTGCCCCAAGAACCAAGCGATAGGCAGAACTCGGGGTCTTGCAGATTCCATCAACTTCAAGGTGAGGTCTTGTGCTGGGCAATCACTGATACGCGTCACTGATGTACATTGACTCAGTTTACCAAGTTCTATCTATACAACAACGAGCACGCGCTTGCCCTCTCCCGGATCATAATCCTCACGTTCGCCATTTTGCCAACCTTTCCCCTGGTTGGCGCATTGTCAAAGAGACCTTTGAGTTGAGTTAGATGGCACGGCAAGTACGTTTCATCACATCGTGTCTCACTCAGACTCCCAGACGACTTCTCGAGCAGGGCTCTCCGGTTTCCACGCTCGCGTTTCTGGCCCATACCCCATTCACGCGGGAATCCGGTACTCCGTCCGACCGGTGCGTTTGTCGATAGAGATGATCGGGTATGTGCATATGTTTCTGTCGTCAAATCCTAATCATGATGTTACGGAAGACAGATGATATCGACCAACTGGGGACTTTGCAAGGCGATCTATTGACGCTTCTCAAGGCGTGATGTGTTATGCATCTCGGCGAAGAAGAGACTGAATTTGGATGTTCAGAAGTTCTGTTCCGTCATCTGCAGATGTTGTCTTGATAATTGATCTCAGAGAGTCTGATATGATCAGTATGTTGCAGGACAGACATTCCCGTAGATGGTGTTGATGCCTCGTCTAGTGAGGCCGCCTTTCAAATCACGCTGTCTGCATCGCCGGAGGGCATAATCTCTGCATTCCCAATCCATGCAATTTCGATCTTGTTCTCGAAAGGATTTTAATCCACCATAGGTCTGCACATCGCTCGTGCAGCTGGACCAGAGAAACCGGTCGAGATGGGGCTACAATTGAGACGAGAGCGTCTTTCACAGATACATTTGCAACAGATGTACTTAAGGTATTTAGTGTGCGTGATTTCTTCCCTTGTTGTTAACAACTGAAATGACGGGCTTGATGGTGCAGGTCTCTATCATCGTGATCACGCCGGAAGAAGGAAGTTGGACGATCGAGATACCACGCGAGCCGTTCCTCGCTGGCTGAGTTCTGTGTGGCCGTGTCCTTTATTCCCGTGACGAGGGAAGATAGTGCACACTTGACGTGAGTGTGGGCATCTTTCTCTTTTCCAATCTATAAGCCGTATTTTCGTTAGCGCCCGCACCAACTCTCTTGACAGCGTTTTCGCATCGTGACCCGGCATTGCTGGACGAAGATCGAGATCGAGATCAGAAACACGTACGATCGGGTCCTGGTCACGTCGACTATTGCACCGATGGAGGTGAACGAGTCAGGCGCGTTTTTCTGCATACGGCCCCATTGTGCAACCGCTTATTACTTACTGGTCTCGACAGTGCAATCCATAACACTTGTAATGAGACGTGAACAGGATTGATCATACGGTCCAGCCGGGAATGTCGATAGTCATGACATTGGTGCCATTGACGAGCCGCGGGGCACTAGGTGATCGGACTGTCCAAGTCGAGAGCGGCCCGGGCAGTGAGTCCGTAATATGATGTAGTAATAGGCCTCGATGCAATCAATCGATTGATAATTGGCTGTCCAATCACCTATTGTAAACTCAAACCACTGTCAGCCACTGCACCACTCGCAACACTTTCCTACAAAGCGGCTCGGACGAACACAAATATGCAAAGGGTACTGTGACATACGTTTGATCTATAATCAATTCTCTGACATGGTGTCTTACTAAGCAAAATACGCCACTTTCCCTATGTGCAGTGCGTCACGGTTGCCACTAGTAGCCAGGGTCTCACCCAGTTGCTCGACCCGAATAGCTGACGAGCAGGCCCGTTATTTCAGTTAGCCCTCCCGCCCCAATTCCGCCGCAGGGAGGACTCATATCACAAATCTATGGATGCCAAAGTCGCAGAAGATGCAGAGCCTCTCCACTGGTTGCTCGATGACGAGCAAACAAAAAGCTTTCTCGCTTCTCTTTTCCCCGACGAAAAACTATTCCCGCCTTCGAATGTCTCCTCCAACACCACCGAAGCTGACACCATGAAGTCGACTCTCGCTCTCATGGAAAGAGTATGGCAACGAGAAAAAGGCAGGTGGAAATACTTCCCTGAGTTCCCCGACTCGAAATCGGGGAAGCAATGGGAGGAGGAAGTCGCTGAATTTTTCAACGACTTGATCCGTCATACTCCTCGCTCACACATGATATCTACGAGGTAAGCGAAAGTACCTTTTGTTCCATATTTTATGACTAACTTCATATTATAGACGATGGACTGGGAAGGCATCAAACCGTCCTATGGATGGTTTGGTCGGCGCAAATCGAAAGCCTGACCTCCTCCTTTGTGATGAGGCGGTGATCAAGACGCGATGCGATGCAAACGAGAAATTCAACATGCGAACCGACGTCTACGCAATGGGTGAGGTGAAGAAGACATACAATGATGAAAACGAGAAAAAATCGTATCTCGAGCTCGCCGGCAAAGGTACTTTTCTTTTCGAGGTTCAGGACGGGCGTTACGCGATGCCCGGAATTCGGCTCTTGGGTTCTAAAATCATTCTCACTTTCTTTGACCGGGGTGGCTCCGTTTCCACCCGTCCCATCGATATCCATCAACATCCTGAAGACTTCCTGCGGATCCTCCTTGGGATCACATTCGGTGATGCCACCACCCTTGGTTTTGATTCCACTATCTCCCCCGCTCAAAACGGTCAGAAAAACATCCAGATAATCGTGCAGGGCAAGGAGTACACCATCTCTGTCGACACCCTCCTCTTCTTCTCCGGGACGCTACACGGTCGAGGTACGACCGTGTGGAGCGGTACAGGTACCATCAACGAAGATCCAGAAGATATGGTCGTCAAGGATTCCTGGGTCGATCCGCTGCGAAGATACACCGAAGGCCGGATTCTGAAGTTGCTGCAGGCTGCCGGAGTGGATGGCGTACCGAGGTTGGTACACGAGCAGCAAGTACAAACCCCACACCCCATCACGCGCCAAATGCTGAACCATTCGACCCATATACTTCGCTCCCTCTTTCACACGAACCGTCGCTTCCCGTACAACCTACGTGTTATGTCGCGCTTGGTTTCAAGACCAAGAGGGTACCCGATCTTCGACTTTACATCAATTTCAGAACTTCTCGTCGCACTGATCGATTGTATATCCGGTGAGTTCACTCAGTCGTCTATGTTTAGCACCTGGCTTACTCGTAGCAGCCCATGGCGACGCTCTCAAAAAAGCGGGCATTTTGCACCGCGACATCAGTCTGTTTAATCTCTTTCTTGTCTTGGCGATGCAGAGCGATCTCGACGCAAGCTTCGTCAATCGGGTGCTTCAAGAACCCGAGAGAACCAAAATTCAGGGCAAAATTCAAAAGCTGCCTCGTCGTGGTATCTTGGGCGATTGGGGGTATGCAATTCCTGTGAAAGAATACAACTCCCCTCCGGGTCCCATTCCCGGCATTCGTGTTGAAGGTCAAGCCAAGCCGCTGGGGCTAGAAGACTTGCGTGATACGCATAACATCGTTATCCCCGTGGCCGACCAACCACTCCCCGACGATGCCAGCGTGAGCGCGTCTCTTGACGCCAACCCGCTTCAGCGAACGGTACGTTCTCTGCACCCACAATTGTACTTGAATCCTCACGGTATATTACAGGGAACATGGGCCTGGATGGCCGCCGAGCTCAGCCACATAGGGCCCGGGAAGCCAGTGGCGCATCGAGCGCACCACGATCTCGAGTCTTTCTTTTACATATTACTTGCAATTTGTCTCCTGTACGACAATCCTGTTCGCCTGAAGTCCAACGCAGAGCTCGCGAAGTGCTTCGATC
>JBBPOM010001177.1:0-13102 GCA_038091455.1 Leccinum uliginosum | reverse complement strand
GTACAGTCACCCCTGCAGTAGTACAACAACAATATAATAACGAACGCCCAAGGACTCAACAGCGGTTTTGAAACGAACTACCGCTCTCCGTGCACGAAAACCATGAAAAATGACTCGAAATCATGATGCGATTTACGTTCCTTCAGTCGCCTCCACGCTTTACCCTCGCCCTTTTGCGGCTTCTCTCCTCCTTCTCCTCCTCTTCTATGCGAGCTAGTATGTGCTTCGATTTGAGGATAATCACATTACCCGAGCCTTCTATACCCCAACGGTTCTTGCTCTTCAAGGGTTGCGCCACGGCGGCGTCGTCCTTGGGCCATCTGCCAGATTCCAGGTGGAACGCAAATCGTTTGATGATATATTCGTGATCCTTCATTCTTTCGACGGACAACTTGTGACGGAATATCGGCAACGCTTTAATGAGCATTTCCTCCCTAGCCGAGGGATTTTTGACAAAGAGACCCCACTCCCAATCTTTGGGGGTGTAGTAGTGAAAGGCAAAAAGATCAGCTAGATCAGTCACCAACTCAGACAGCGAAGGTCGACCAGGGAAGAGGTCAGCCGTGAGTTGTTTCTGCGAGACAAGGACGCTCCGTTTTCCTTCTAAGCCTGGTTCGGATTCAAAGGTACCCCGGATGAAGTTGCTGCGGGTATCAAGAGTCATTGATGATGTAGAGAACATGAGGGCGGTCCAGAGCAGCACCCAAAGAGAGGACTCCAGATCGTCATCGAGCGAATGGGTGGCACTCTGATCCTCGACAAGGCGCACAGACATAAACTGCCATGTCCCCTGTCCGAAGCTCATTAGAAGCAAAAATATCGAAAGATTGGTACCACATACAGTACGCGTCACCTGACGAGATTTCACGATGTTCCTGGCTTTTGCGAAGTCCCAATCAATCAAATACCCACGGCCTAGAATGATAATAATATTGCCTGAGCTAATGTCCCGATGGAGAAATCCCAATTTATATGCCTCTTTATGAGCTTGATCATGGCAACACGTGACTCGTGAGTCTATTGATCATAATCTCGGAGAGGCCACTCACCAAGAAGGGCATCGTGTATGGCTTGCACCAGCTCCCGAGTGGATGCAAAGTTGGTCAATCTCTCTCCAACAAGGTTTAGGACAAGCCGATAATGGGTGTGAGAAGTGATCTCCAAGCCCTTTCGACAAGCCCAAGGAGACCATTCAAGTTTCTGCGTCTGCGTCTCTTGGATGGGCAAACACTGCACGTCGCCGCTTGCAAGGCACGTGGGGACATGGGGAACGCCGTTTTTATTGAGAATTGCATAGATTTCGCCTTCGCGTGTCATATCAGGGCCGTTGACACGCCAGGAATCTTTAAAGAACACCACGCAGTCTCCTGATGGGTCATACGCGGGACAGGCACGTGTCCCACGGCAAGCCGGAGTCGAAGGGAGGACGTCAGGCACGGCAAAGATGACCGTCAATGGTGAACCGTCATCATGTCTTGGGACAGCGGTCTCGAACATAGGCGTCTTTGCAGGCAAGCCAAGTTTTTTCCTTGCACGTGTAGCTTCATCATCTGATGCGGGGAATACTGAGGCATCAACGCCGCGTAATGTGGATGGGGCTTTCGAAAATCGAGAGATAAACTCTGCGAGTGAAGAGTCGACGTTATATGGAATTGGTTCGGTGACGACAGTTCCTTCTCTGTCCCATCGAATGATGCGGGCGGTGTCGCGTAGTACATACAACGAGTATACGTGCGTACGGAATTGAGAAGCGAGCTGCGCAGCAGCATAGGCCCCGATTTGCCCTAGTGTGTCTTCTTGGGTGTCGGTACAGCCGAGAAATGGGGCTTGATCCCGATTGTCGGACGGAGGGGTGAGGAAAGGGTCGTCAAAATCGTTCCACTTGAACTCGATGTGCATATCGAGTTTGAGCATGTTACAGCCTGTGGGAACGGGGCCAGCGAGCGATTTGTGATAGACACAGATATCGGGTTTTATCTCAAAGGTATAGCCGTTTTTCTTGTCTCCTCGAGCATGAGAGTCAACGAAGCAAAGCTCCGGACCAAATATCTGAATCTCCTCGAGCTTACGCGACACGATGAGTGCAGCACACTATACATTGACTAGAAATACCACCCACAAATGGCTTGTACATATCCAACTCGGATTTAGATCGAATAGTCGATTTGAAAGAAGACCCCTTTTTGAACAGATTCGCCGTCGACATGTATCCAGGAATATGAGACGTGGGGAGAAACTTTTCAAGAAAATCCTTGATGGGCATGGGACCAACCATGGAACCCATCATGTCTTTGCCAATCGAATTGATTGTTGGGTTGCGAAAGCGGGCGAAGGTCGAGAACAGCCTCTCAGTGAGCTTGGCCGGTTTAATCGGGGTGCTTGACATTGCGGGGGGGGGCGATCCGATATTGGCGTCTGTTCCCGAGCATGACCGTCTGCAGTAACTTGGTCTATCGGAAGTGATGCGTCAGAGCTTGGAGCCTCTGAACCCATCTGAGAATCGAGTGTCTAATGCTTGAGTCTGTGGAAAACACTGAGAAATGGAAAAGAAAAAAAGCAGAAAAACAATTGCTTCGACGCTTCGACTTGCTTGAAAGGTGGCGACGTTGAGCTGCAGGGGTTGGGGGACGGTACCTGAGGACCTGAGGACCTGAGGCTGTCGAGCCAGTATGAGTCTGGCAAACCAATGTTAATTGGAGTCAGTGGTGTCACAAACGTCTGGGCAGTGTGGGCAGTGTGGGCAGTGTGGGCTCTGTGGAATCGGTTGAGTTGCGGCACGAACGTCGTATTTCGTCGTCGAGTGGATAGCATTCAAGTCTCAGCGCTAGCGCTCAGCTGTCAAGCCACTGCTATTGTACTAACGAAAATGGCAACAAGGTCGGCTTTAGCCGCGGCTGCTGCCTGCATTGCCACATAACCACAGGCTACGTCACCGAAGGATGATCGATCCAAGCACCTTTTCACGTGACGCGTGGTTCAACGCTGAGTAGGGTAGGTGAGGCGGGTCGCGCAATCACTGGTCGCACGTATATTGACCATACGTACAGATAATTGTATGTACTACCTCAGGGAATGTGTATGGATATTGAAAACCCAGACAGGCGACTCAGCGAAACGAGACTGCTCGATACGAAACCAAGTTGATTTATTAGGATGCCCTCTCATATGCCCGTAAGTGCAGTTTGCCTGTCCCAGGATAACAAGTCAAAACCGGAACCTTGTAACGTTCGATGACCTAGTCGTATGTACGTATGTAGGATGTCAGATGTTCCATGACAAAAGAATGTTCGTTGCTTGGGTGACAGTGTCTCTGACCGGCGCCATATTAGCACACGACACAGCAAATGGAATGACGATATGCAACATATGTACATGATATGTATGTTGGATGAGCGCCCATTGTTCCATGATATTTGTGCTGACGGTCGTCTTTGTCTCAAACTTTCGCGAAAATTTCCGGGCATATATCACGACACGTTCGAGATCGTTCAGTTGAGAGCCATTGGTACAAATGTCTATACGCGGATGCCAGACTTCAAAGTCGATTGGAAGGATGTCCATTTTGTAGATAATGATGTTGGTGCGTGCGAGCAGGGGCTTGAACAGACCTGCTAAGCAGCTCCCAAATTCCTATAGGATGATAAGCTAAACTATATGGGGAAGCGAAACAATACGCACCAATCGGCTAACGGTCCTATCCTCATTGTTACGTTCAAAGTAAAGGGAATCAACTAACTGTATCATCAAAATAAGGCACCCACCTTGATCCCGACTACCGCCTACGTCATAGATGCACCATTCCAAGCCTATGTAGCAACAAAAGTGAGTAGATTGCAAGACCGACAAGGCAGACGCATACCATCGCCGACCGAGAATCAATGTTCCTCCACCCCGTATGTCCGTAGTCTTGCTCGTACGACATCGTCTACGGAATATCTCAGAGCATTGCCTCTCAAATTGTTGGGGCACGAACCTACGCCTGGCTTCCAGCTGGGTTTGTTGATTCTCATGACATCGTTCAAAAAGAAACCGGGGCTGAACTCCATGTGCACGTGCCTGCGCTTCAGGAGTGCATGGACGGCAAGATCTATCCAAAGAGCGTGAGTGTCCGGGGGCTAGCGCTTCCAAAGAGGTGTTGGGTCGGAAGGATGGGGCGCATGTTGCGGATAGATGGCTTCGCCAAGACGGTGGGCTGGGGACTTATGGTTTTTATCATTCGAGGGTGTTCCTGCGACCCGCTCCAGAAACCACCAGCGCGAACACAAATTCCATCGTTTCCAAAGAGGAAGCTATTGGGAGAGTGGTCACCTGTCCCAGATGCCCACTTTGTCCAGCCGGTGGACGCGGAGAGGGGTGGAGACGGACCGGCGAAATCGGGATGAAGCTGGCGAGCGGCGTTTGTCTCTATGCTTAGGAACGGCCTCGGAAAGAGGCGAGACGGAAGGCAGCATGGACTGGCGTCAAAGGATGATCATTGGAGTCGAACCTGATGTCACCGGATCCATTGATACACGGATTAACATGCTGGGTGAGGAGGTGAAGTTGGGAGGAACGTGAGAAGAAGTAGGTGGGGAAGTAGAGAGAGTCAGGCGCGAAGGTCAAGCGACGGGGGTGCCATGGTTGTTGTTAAGGATCTTGAGTGTAGTAGCGAGAGTTGGGCATGCTCGGGACCTCAAAAAACTCTTTGAAGAGGCGGAGTGAACCCAGCCACTGTCAGTGCGGTTCGTCTTCCATGAGAGCGTTTGGGAGTGCGCTGGTTTGCCGCACCAGCACCCGAGATTTTCTCGATAAGCGTTTCGGCAAGCTGATTGCAATGAACCCATTGGAGACACGATCCGTGTGGTCTCGCGCGGCAGACGCCATGTTGCTGTGGGGTCCTGACTCAACCGTGTCGTGAGAATGGTAAACCTCTGAAGAAGGTACACGGTGACGAACGGGTGTGGATATGACCGGCGGCACGGTGCTCATCTGCGCCGCCGCGTCGTATACATGGGTGTAACTTTGCTGTCCACCATGCGGGGGGAATCACAGATCTCTGAGTTCGTGAATGGGAATAGGTGTTGAGTGTGCTAGGTTACGTGCTTTCCAACTCAAGGGTATGTATACGTTGACCAGACTTGAAGAAACTAGTGCGCCAAGAGAATGTGTATCAACTGCCGCATCGAGCCTTCACCGTGACCCGTTCTCTACGGAATCACAACCCAACCCATAAAAGAGCTGTCTGGCTGTTTGAGGAACATGAAGAAGGTATAGATATTTTCCGTGTGCGAGGGGTAGCGGAAACGGTGGAGGGAGGATGCGAAGCGAAATCGAAATCGAAATCGAAGGTGATAAAAACGCACACGGGCGAGCAGACCACCGCCAAACTTGCCCCTCTGGATGCTGTCATGCAAGGATCTTGTCGATCGCACTGAGGATAGACGTTAGCCCCCGCGTCGTGATGCCACGTTGCGTCGTCGTCGTCGTCGACGTCGTTGCATTCTTCAGCTGCCCGCTAATGAGAACCAAACCACCAGATTTCATTGTGTAACTAAATTAGTTTGACTCGGATCCTACGTCTGAGTCTGAGTCTGACCCTGACTCTTCAGAGTCATGCTCAAAGCAAAACGCCCTCCCTGTACTAACTTTAGCTCTCACACACAGTACCTCTTCAGTCACCCCCACCGTGCCCTCTAAACAGTCCATGGCTAAAGTTTTCAACTTTTTCCATTGCTTGTCTGTGAGACATTTAGTTGATCGGATAAGTTCACCTGTGGCAAATCCCCAGAGGTTCTTGGAGAACTTTCGAGATGACCTCTTGGAAGGTATGACCAGGTGGCCAGTCTTCCAAAATCTGAAAGCTCTCTCAACCTGAAACATAATATCAGGCAATATTCCGTAAACAGTAACAATGAGATCAAATAAAATATAACTTACTGCAATGGTACAAATAGCAAGCCCAGCAGAAGGAGGGGACCATTTGGATTGTACATCCGGTGGAACATTGGACATTGTAGTCAACATATATGCCAAGGTCTCAATAATACAAGGGTGCTGAAAAGCACCTCTTGGAACCTACAAAAAATATAAGGGTTCATAATATTGCTGATTGGATAGTAGGCACGAAAACTCACCAACTCTCCTTCCTTTGTCTCTGTAACCTCCTTCCACATATAAGGAAACACCGCAGGTGGAATAATAGTCTTCCTCCGATCACAATCAACGGTGAACTGGTTCTCGGGGACAGCCCAGGCAACATATGTTGCTCGACCTTCTGGAGTGGTTAGCTCTTGATGCTGAGCAAAGAAGTTCTCAACAGCAAGAAGAGCCTTTTTGGCAATCTCTCCCCGCCATTCACAAACACGCTGTTTGACCTGACAATACCACAGTCAATGTCATCAATGAGATTATCAGCTATCTTCACTTACGATTGCAAAAACAGGTTCATTTCGCAGTGCCAACTCGTGTTTCACCTGACAATAGTTGGTCCAGAGGTGCTGAGCGAAGGTAACATGGTCTGGGTGATGAAGGTCCCAAGGGTCATCAAGTGTACTGGTGTAAAGGTACCAGCGAGGAAGCATATATTCACGGAACATCCTCATGGTCTGTGGGTATCCAGGCAGATCCTCATTGTGATACTTTACACTTCGTGTTCGGGCCACGTGGCGGCCTTTGACATGCAGTCTTGCATTGCCCGCACTGTGGGTAGCAGCACCCGGCTCATCATCATCCGGTTGGTCGGTACCATGCTGCTCGTCCACAGCATCCTCCGGTGCTCTGCTCTGCTGAACAGCAGGTTTTGACACCTTTGTTAGCTTTATGGGGCACGAAGTTGTACGAATTGGCCGCTAGATGAAATGATACCAGTACGCAGGCACAGCACAATGTAACAACTCACATTCAGGTGGTTTGCCGTGCTCGTTGTCGAGCGATGCTCACGAGCGGCACCACTTACGTGAGAGTGCCTTGGAAGATTGTCCTCGTCGGTTACTTCTTCGTAGCGCGAGACCGATTTGTTCTTTGATGCGGATGGGCGGGACGAAGGACCTTGAGATGTATAGTGTTACGGCGCGTACGAAAGACTTACATTGGGATGGCCCCGCGTACTCTTGGTTTGTAGGGGGGGCACATTGGTATTACCTTGTTGGGCTGAGCGGGATGCTGTACTTCGTGGCACCTATAAGCACGCAAGTCAATAATTAGATTCAATGCACGATATATACTTACACTCGCCGTGGTTGGTTTACGAGCAGCAAGACTTGCGTCATGCGTAACCTTTGCAACGCTTGAAGGATTGACTCCAGATGGGCGAGATACGGTACTTGGCAATGACTAGAAAGGACACAACCGCTTTTTGCTTCTTTCTTTCAATACAATATATAAGCGACTTACATTCGGCTGGGTTGTTACCGGCGGTTTGAGAGCAGCGGTGACTCTATCCGAGCCCGCGGTCCCCCTGATTACACGATCGTCACGGGGCCTTGGGAGGGACGGCTTGAGCAACTGCCGCTGAAACGTCGTCAGTATTTGAATACGGCTAGTAACTTGCGACGAATGCACGCACCACTGGTAATCCGGGCCTCCTACCACCAACATACTCGTCAGTCTGATCCATTTCCTTGCCGGCCGATTCGTCCCTTGATTCGTCGCTTAATTCGCCACCTGATTTATCGCCTAATTCCATGCCATCACCGTCGCCCTTTGCATCCCTGGCCTCCGGCTCGGGCGTGGATGCGAGACCCCAGAGCGTTTGGCTACGGACGGCGGATGAAGAGTTGGAAAGCCGAACCACTGACGATCGCGTGGGTTGGGCTGGAGGAGGATCTTCCTGGGTAGCATCGTCATCGAGACCACCATAGGGCGTAGATACAAAGCCTGGTCGGAACGTTAGTACCGATCAAGATGATATTTGCGCGCGATCCATACCATTTCGTGGGCTGGCACCGCTAGTACTTTCATCTATGGGCAAAGTAGTATAGGTCACGATATGATCCTGTTGGAAAATAACGCACTTGTTTTGCTCCCCTCATTCCCGACACCAGTCGAGGCCTTGCGAAATTTGTCGGTGCGCCAATTGGGCAGGAACCCAGACGGACGGCGCTGTTTGTTGTCAGAGCGCGATCCTGTTGCCTTCTTCGTTGGCCTGTGGAATATCGCAGGGATGAGATACATCAGAATCGTCACGAATAAGGCTAGAAAGTGAAGATTTGAGTTTCATTCACCGCTCTGGAGGGTTTCCGTTTTCGGAACCCTTTCGCTTCCTGCCTCCCCCCGGCGGGCTCTCACTCACTGGCATATCCATTCCTTCTCTTGGCTGATCCCCGTCGTCCTCTCCATTCGTCGCGATCTCCTCGTCTTCGTCCCTCTGGTTCAGCACTTCCTGGACCTGTTAGGTAGGTGGTTTGTTTAGCGATATCGGCGTCACACGCTCACTTACTATATTCTCTATAGCCTGAGCGCGCCTCCATTTCTTCGACGTTCTTCGAAGCTGAAACTCATCCTGATCCTTCTGATCCTCCAGCCCATCTTCGGCCCTTCGCTTCCACGTCCGCTCCCATCCCCTCACCTCAGACTCTTCGGCACCATCGTCATTGCGATCTCGGTCATCCATATCGATATCGCCTGTCGACGTCCTACCGTCCCGGTTCCTGTCCCGTGCCTCGTCCTGTGCCTCGTCCCCTACCACGTTATCGACCTCGTCTCCGGTCTGGTTAACTACTGTCCTGTCGCGTGTGCCGTCCGGACTATCGCCGCGCGGATTGTCAGTCTCGCGGGCAACATCAGCCTCGCCATCTACTCTCTCGTTATCACGAGAGCACGGCAAAACAAAGAATGTACGTACTCCGAATCGTGTTCGGTTTCCTGCTCTTGGTCAAGCTAACTGTTTCGCCACCTGCCGATGGTCTCGCGTGCGGCTGGGTCGTAACGTTGGGACCGGCTAGTTCCCGAGCTCCGGCCATCTGTCTTCTCTTCTCTGCAAGTAGCTTCGCCTCGAGCGCGTCAATTTGGTCAACGGCGCCCGCGTTCCCTGACTTCAACTCCAATCTCGTCGCACGCTGCTGGTTGTTCTGCGCTTCTAAATCGACTAGTCCTGGGTGGGTTTCTTTATTCCTTGGACGCGTGGTGACCGTCATCTGACAAAGGCGACGTACGAAGTTAACCTCAACGAAGCTTTCAACGCCGTGCTGGTTTGTTTGTGTTGTGGCTTGAACAATGTGCGTGACTTTTAAACAAATAAGCCGGATCCACAAAGTGTGACTCATTATTACAATAAATAATATTCGACTCGTGAAAATAGTAGATACTCAAGCCTCCGAATGGCTTCCACTGCATTCAAACCGCGCCAATACTTCTGTGCAACCCCTATTGCACCATCATGCAAAAGAGGATTTGTGTCGCTTACGAGGTATACTGAGCACAAGCGGACTATGCATGATCCCCTTCGAAGGAATCAGGCTCGAAGGAATCTTAATCCTCGGCTTCAGCATCCTCAGGATGATGATGTAGATGAAGCTAATGCAGAAATTCGGGATTCAGAGCACAATGCACCACCAAAGGGTGCCTATTACATACCGCATCCGGTTCTAAATGGTAAGTCGAATATAATGTTCCAATATAAAAAGGTAAGGATAGTATATGCAGATCTAAATATACTATACTAGGTGCTCGTTGTGACATCAATGGGAATGATTTACCGGAGGGGGCTCCTCCACCTGGTCCTCCACCCGGTCCTACACGTTCTTCTGACTCAGACTCAACACCAAATTCCTGGCACCCATTCTCTCACCGGGCGGAATTCGAGCTGGCAGATTTTCTATTTCGGAAAAATGAGATGCCTGGGGCTCAAGTAGATGAACTGATGCAGATCTGGGCAGCACTTAATCAAGATCAAGATCAACCCCCACCTTTTGCATCATCCCATGACCTGAATCAAAAGATTGATCAGATCAATGACACAAAAACCTGGCAATCATTTTCCTTTTCGTATAATGGTGCCGACTTAGGGGATGAAAATCTTCCAGCTTGGAAAAGGACCACATACCAGCTGTCAGTTCGAAATGCCAAGGCACTTATTCAAGAGCAGCTTGCCTGTCCAGAGTTCAAGAATTCCATCGATTATTGTCCACGCCAGATATTTGGAGATCACAAGAATCGTATTTGGTCTGATTTCATGTCAGGTAATTGGGCCTGGGAGCAATGTGTAAGTCTATTTAGTGACCTATTTAGTCATTTCAACTTATACATTATCATAATCAAGAATGTTCTTTCAGCAGATGTAGAGAATAATGGTGCTATGTTTGTGCCTGTCATACTTGGCAGTGACAAAACCACAGTTTCTGTTGCCACCGGAAATGTGGAGTATTGGCCACTCTATCTCACAACTGGCAATGTTCACAACAGTGCTAGACGCAGCCATGGATCAGCTGTTGGTTTATTAGGTTTTTTGGCCATTCCTAAGAGTAAGTTTTCATCTTACTTATGTCTTTTTCATATAACATTTGATTATATCATTGATATTCTCAAACTAGCTGACAAGGAATTCCAAAATGACCAAGAATTCCGTGACTTCCGACGTCAACTATTTCATATATCTTTGGAGGCAGCTCTTGCACCTTTGCATAGTGCTATGACAAAACCTGAAGTTACACTCTGTGCAGATGGGCATTATAGAAGGGCAATATATGGGATTGGCCCTTACATTGGTGATTATCCAGAACAAGTACTCTTGACATGCATTGTTCAAGGATGGTGTCCTAGGTAAGTGTTTTTATTCAATTTAATTTGGTATATGGTAAGGCTACAAGTTTTTTTGTTTGTTTTTGTTTTAAGATGTCTTGCCAAAAGAGAGGATTTAGATGGATCACCTCCAATACCTCGTGATCATGAGCATACAAAGCTGGTGATGCAGTCACTTAGCTCAAGAGAGATGTGGAAAAAATATGGTATTGTTGATAATATTCTGGTGAGTAATTTCTTGGATGAGATAGCATAATGAGCTTCAGAGTATTAAAAAGCCAAAATAGCCATTCACTGCCAGTTTTCCAAGAGCAAATATCCATGAATTGATAGCTCCTGATATCCTCCATCAAATTATCAAGGGAACTTTTAAAGACCATTTGGTTGCATGGGTTGAAACATATATCAAGGGACATTATCAGAATGCTAGTTCTATCTTGGCTGACATTGATCATCGGTATGTATCTCTTCATATTGTACACCTCACAATAATAATGATTATTTTATATAGACTTGCAGCAGTTCCATCTTTTCCTGGATTAAGACGATTTCCACAAGGGTGTTGTTTCAAGCAATGGACTGGAAATGACTCTAAAGCTTTAATGAAGGTAAGAATGGAAATTTCAAATAGATATAATTTTGTTTTTTACTAAAAATTCCCAAAAAAAAAATAGATCTACCTTCCAGCAATTGCAGACTATGTACCAGCTCAAATGGTACAGGCTATAGCTGCCTTTATGGACTTTTGTTATATTGTTCGCCAATACTCCCTTGATGAGCAAGATCTTGAGGCATTACAAAATGCTTTAGAACGGTTTGAAACACATCGTTCAATTTTTCAAACTTGTGGAGTTCGTCCTTCAGGAATATCCATTCCTCGAATTCATGCTCTACAACACTACAAAGAGCTAATTCAGCTTTTTGGTGCTCCTAATGGACTTTGCTCATCCATTACTGAATCCAAACATATCACTGCTGTCAAGAAGCCCTATCGTCGTTCAAATCGAAATGAAGCCTTGTATCAAATTTTGGTTATCAATCAGAGGCTTGATAACTTGGCAGCTTTTAGAAATGCACACAATGCAGAAGGTACTAGTGATTATTTATGTGGTTCATCTCATGGTAATTGACTGTGATATTATAGGGTTATTTAACACACCTCTTATAGCACAAGCTAAGAGTCAAAGGGTGGATGAGGACCAAGATGAGATTTATGAGGAGCCAGAATGCAGGGATGATATTCATTTGGATGAAGCTGCAGCAGCTGAGGAAAGCTCAGATGAGGATGATGAAGACCACTCCATAGAAGCTTGGGTTAAGCTTGCCAAAATACCCAGTAAGATTTTCCTATTTATTATATCTCAATTTTGAAAATTTAACTCTACTTAAATAGATCCCAGACGTTTACAGACATTTGAAGAAATGGGAAATCGCATTTCTTGTCCAGAACTGCCTCATCTTGTGGCACGTTTTATCTATGAGGAACAATATCCTGGCCATGATGCTCCTGATACATATCCTCCTATCATCAAACGAGGATATTCATATTCATCAGCTATTGCTACCTTTTTGGCTCCTAGTGAGCTTTGTAGCCTCAAAGGATTACACAGGCAACACATCTATGCATCTCCATCCTGGAGAAACTCACAGGCTGCAAGATTTGATTGTGTTTTCATTGAAAAAGACTCAGGTCTTCCAGGTATTCATGGCTTATATATTGCTCAGGTTCTTTTGTTTTTTTCCTTTACACACCAAAGCATCCCAAACTCTTGTGCTTTGGTGCGCTGGTTTGATGTGGTTGGTGAGCATCCATGTTCCAAGACTGGCATGTGGATGGTAGAACCAGAGTTTGATGATGAAGGAGAACATTTGATTTCTGTTATTTCTGTGGATAGCATTCTACGCCCTGCTCACTTGATTCCAGTTTATGGTGATATCACCATTCCTAGAAATTTCAAACACACTGATTCTCTTTTTGCATTCTCTGCCTATTATGTCAACAAGTATTCTGATTATCATGCTTTCAAACTAATTTCTTGACCAAGTTGAATTACAGTTCTACTTGTAGCACAGAAATGAATATCCAATTCAATGATTGCATCTATGCTTTAAAGTTTAAGTCTGGTTATGAGTTGAGGACACACTGGTAGTAGTATCTGGAAAATACTTCTAACTGTTACTACCCTTGGAGCCTGAGGTCCACTGCCAGGCAACTTGAACTTGAAGTTGTTCAATGGATATCCTCCGAGAGGTTCACTTGGTGTGGCAGCCTGAGTGCCTCAGATTTTCTGTTCCCAACTCCTGCCCTGCAATCCCGCAGCAATTTCCACTTTCAAATTCACTCCGAGTGTACCATGAATGGCTCGTTTCAAAGCCGTATTGCACT
>JBBPOM010001176.1:0-13105 GCA_038091455.1 Leccinum uliginosum | reverse complement strand
TGAGTTTGTGTGGCAGTGTCCCAAACATTTTGTCACCTGTGGAGTCGCCACCAGAGTCTGCGCCCACTTATAGTTAATACTTTGCAAATGCATGGGTAGGATATTAACCGAACAGCAGCAGTGCATGTATTTAATCCGAATCATCCACATCAGAACCATACATAGCATACATCTCCAAAGTATTACGCAAATCCGAGTCCGAGTCCGAGTCCGAGTCCGAGTCCGAGTCCGAGTCTGAGTCACTTTCATCGTCCCCGTCAATGTCCTCATCATCGGCAACTTGGAACTCCCATTCTACCTCAGAAAGTGACAGATTGACATCAAAGTCGTCAAATCTATGAGCAAGGGAAGTGCTACCGTCAGGGTAGGTTGGATCGGACACCATCTCCGTGGTGTGATTGTCGCCGACTCTGCTCTCTGTATCGAACAGCTGCCATTCAAGTGCCTCAAGTTCAGCGATGGAAAGGTTCTCAAGGTCGTCGAATGCGTCAAGAGATGTTGAAGCACTGGGTGTTGACTGCACTTCGTGTGACACGCCGTCCTGGACATGAGAATACGTGTGGCCGACGCCGAGGCCCCAATGGTGTCTGAGCAACATGTCACGGTCCACGAACCTTTCGAAAGTTGAGAAAGAAGGAATCTACGGAAGGAAATATATCGCACCTGTTAACATAGTAATAGTTCCAGTCGTCAGAATCTCTTGCTATTTGGGACATTGAAGTATGGTCTAAGTTGGTCCTTCCCTTTGCGAAGGCAGGTATGAGATGACATCCTCTCATTATCTCCGCGGGGTCGATGAAGTCGAACGCGTCCTCGTTGTTCATTGGAACAAAGCTCAACATATCGAGTTCAACCGTGTTATGTCGAGGATTGGGTGGGATCCATTTGAACCATCGAACATGCAAGAAATCTAAGCGATGAGCGTTGTAGTCTTTAAGCCCCGGCCCGGTGTACAAGACATTCGCGTGATAGATTCCAATGATACGGGCGTAAGAAAAGCGATGACGCACTTCCTCATCTGTGAATCCTGCCTGTAGCATTATTATGTCACGGTGGTCGCTGTTAGGGTTGAGGGTGTCCTGGTCGCGACGGACATCATATGTCGTATAGTTGACGCGCAGCACATTGTGCTGGTAGATTCGACCGCCCTTAAACACTACCTGGTCAATGGTTGCCTCTGATCTATTGTAGCTGTTGTCCAGGCCTGGTTCTACATCGTCCGTACTTGCCGAAGAGTGCATATGGATTGCCCTTATGCGTGGAAGGAGGTGGTGCTTCAGTTTCGGGATAAAACCCTACTCGGCCAGGTTCAACCATGACCAGACGCATGTAAACTTATACATACCTTTAATGCTGGATCATCCATGTGCTTCCGGACGAAACTGACGAGATCCATCGGTTTGTGTTGTGATTTCCCTATGTTGTAGCGTTCGTCAGGAACACTGGGGACAGGCTCCGACCGACCACTGCTGTTGTTCGTCTCGCGAATTCTGCGAATTCTAGCTTGGCGTCGCTCGATCCGAGTAAGTTGACTGACGAAATCTTTTCGATTGGTGCGTGTATATCGCCCCTTTCCGACTCTGTGTTCCCGTTCTCCCTGAGAGCAATGTCAGAACTAATGTAATGGACGCAAGTGAGCTACCGACCAACTGCGTAGAGTAGGAGTCGGTTGTTCCGTACATCCGGATGGAAGTTGTATAGTCACCGAGGGCGTGGAATTTATAGGTACGAAGGTTCAGAGTTTTTGCTCGGCGCGTAGAAGTCACAGTAGCAGCATTTGTACGCTCCCGCTGAGGACGAGCACGAGCCTCGCGACGTTGGCGTCCTTCAGCCTCACGTTTGAGCTCTCTTGTACAGAATGCGGGGCATGTACTGGCCTCGAATGCACGTATAGCATCTCCTAGACGCCGGGTGATGACTTCCATCACTTCGAGGGTTTCTTCGGTGTGCATGCGTAGTTTTGCGAGGCCATGCCACTGGCACAAGAGAGAAAGGAGCTTTGAAACGGCTGCATCATGGGGATCTGGTAATAGGCCTTCAAACACAGGAAGGGCACACTATGAAAACCGAGTCAGTCAGATAGCTTGTGGAAACACGACACTATTAAATACCTGGAGGAGATCCTCAAAATCATGAGCTGTCATCCTTCTCAATTCCGATACATTGCTTGAAAACCGTCGAATGGTATCTTTTCCAAACGACGGAACTTGGCGGTATCTTTAAAACCAGAAAATGTGCCAGTGTGTTGAATCCTTGGCAGGCGGGATCAAAGTTTCCATTGCTCACCTTCGATCGAGCTCGCATAGCTTATTTCCATTTTGACTATCCAGGATGCGTAGGAGATGCGTCAGGATAGATTTCCAGACCCCAAGCTCAAATTCATGTAACATATCAACCACGAGCATGCAAAAAAAGTTAAAGCCGAAAGCTTCGAGCCTCTCCGAGAAGGCATTCTACACGAGTCAACTTAGTTGCATTGGCTGTTATTTAGTCAGTACCTACCATAATGGGTGTAAGAGATTCATCCTTCAGATGGGCTTCGATTCGCGTAGAATTCGTGGCATAGTTGCTTTCGTAGATGAGCCTTCGGGCACTTAGGATTTTGTTTTGCCTGTTGGCATCATCAATGCGAACCAACGATTGTCTTTGAGACATGTCTCGTTGGGTGCCCATATCGCGTACATGTGTCATAGGAAGCGTGCACCGCGGGCATGGGCACATACCAAGGTTGCGTATAGATGCTATCAGGACCCTGTTGGGGTAGAAAAATTAGTGAGAGATCCAGACAATATGAAAATGACCCGAACTTCTCAGGATAATCTGCAGAATAAGTGAATATCCTAGGGTAGAAGCGTCGTTTGATACCATCGCTACACAATATTACGATTCCATGCTGATACGCCGTCACGAATTCTTCATCTAGGAGAATCCTCCACTGCGCGTGGAAGAGGTCTCGTTGAGAGTAAGTATAAATCCCCTGGGTTGCGGCTTTATCACCTAAATGTTCAATCAGAAAATCCTTGAAGCTATCCGGTAGCTAAGGAAGGATGAGATTGTAACTTCAGGACAATACAATTACTGACCGTCTGGAAATATGCTGCATGAGAGCAAAGATCATTTTTTGGCTGACACCTGTGGTACTTTGACTCATTTCCAAAAAAAACGTACAGCGGCCAAAGCTTGGCATCACCAAAGGCAGTCAGATGAGTTCCATCAGACCAGAACATGAGCGCAGCAACGACACGAGGTAGGTTGCACCCAGGCTCCGGGGGCGAGTCTTGAAGGGCTTGATGTGCCTCGAGGAATGCAGCGGATGTGAAAAGTTCACCGTGAACTCTGATGTCGTGGTCTCTGTGAGGCGGGCGCCACTGCAGTTCATATGGTTCGAAATGGAAGGGAGTTGCGTGAGCCGGATTCAAAATCTTTTCCTTGATGATCGAGATGAGGGAGCGATGGTAGAACCCAGGAACGGTGTAGTCTTTTGGCCCCGGATTCCTTGATCGGCTATGAAACGGTACCGAAATCGTGACCGAGGAACATTTCCATCCTTGGTCCGCGCTTAACCACTCCGGATGATCGCCGTCGAAATGACTCTCCCCCAGAAACTTGTCAATGGAATTCCACGGGGTCTGTGACACGGAAGAGGGTGAAAAGCCGGGATCGCCAATAATGTGAAGCAACTGTCTGAAACTGTCTTTAGATTTCTGGGCACCTTGGCGCCAATACCAATCCCCAAGGCGCATCGAGCACTCATTAGGATAGGGATGATACGGATTATCGGAGGGACCAATCAAGGCTTCCGTCGAGTCGCCACCTGGTGAATACATGGCCTCAACAGAATAGGGGTCTTCCGGATCATGGAGAGGAAGAGTATCAGTGTCGTATACGCGGAATAATCCAAACTTGTTGAGCTGTGTCCTGAATATCTTGCGTACCGAAGTGAATAAAGACTCTGTCGTTCGCGCAGCAGAGACGGACGCAGGACCGTGGGATGAAGAAGAAGGATTGATTGCATCTGGGACCTGAGCATCGACAGTCGGTGGACTACGGAAATCTTCGCTAGGAGGGAGTGGAAGCAGACGTTCTGGGAGGACGTCTCGAAACCGGAGTCTACGTCGCTGCGCGTGTGGAACGTTCGTTACGGGCTGCTTTGGAGGACAGGACATCCGGAAGAGGTTATCATTGATCGAGTAACAAGCATATCTGTCACCGCACCTGATATAAATCGGTTGACTGTGGTTCCTCTATGGGTTCGAAGGCATGAACATGGCCGGCGCTGATGCTGCCATGTGGGAGAGACGTCTTTGTGTTGAGTTCGTCAATTGGATCACCATACGAACAACAAGAGAATACACGTCTATGTACCTGGCGTGAATTGGTTGAGGGCTGTTCCTCGATGGATTTATCGGAGGTATGGACATGGCTTGTACTTGGGATACTGCTATCCAAACCGACAGATGTACTAGTACCCACAAGTCTGGGCTTCTTGGCTTGATAAATCTGCTTTGCCTTCGCAAGGGCATTGGAAAGTCGTTTTTTGCCCTTGCGACACCCCTTCTCGTGGCGAGTGAACGCGGCCAAGTCACTGAAAGCGCGGCCGCAGACACATGTTTTGACAAACTCATCGATCACAGCGTCGGCCATTTACGGCTGCGACTCTCGGATGAGCCTGTCGCAGTGAAGGATGAAATAGAATAACGGGAGACGGCCCCCGAAAAGTACAGAACACTACAACCGTCGGCTATCGCTCTGTATATTCCAAATAATGCGTGGAAAACTCCAAGCGTGGGTGCTTGGAACGCGAAAGAATAAATAAACACATCTTTGTAAGCTGCACAGAATCGAATACTATTACACGGATCTGCTGGCACATGTGAGCCAAAGGTTCCATACACAGGACGAAGAGCGCACTGAGGGGCGTTGGGTGACAACCTGGGAATGTGCAGATTCCTGGACATGCAAAAATCCCGCATGCTGATGCGAGTAATCGCAGTCAAGTACTGTCCCCTCACGGAATTTCCTCCATCGTCGAAGCCAACGATTTCTTCGAAGATTTTCTGAACTTCGGTTTCGCCCAGCGCTAGACGCAGGGCGCTCTCCCAATCATAGCACTTCTGCTCCGCATCCGCTAGTCCTGCAGCAAATGCAATCTTCATCGACAATGCGTCGGCGAACTTCTTCCTCAACACATCTGGAGGGAGAAATGGGGCAGATGGAAGTTGCTAACAAACACCCATTCAGAATGATCGACTACAGTTATACAAAGGGATCGTACCAATATTTTGATTGCATCTTCCATGGCTTTGCTGTAACTAGCAAGGCTCACACAGCGTGAGCCTTTGTAGGACTCCAAGTCCATGTTACTAAGATGATCCTTTCGGTGGGGGGGAGGGGATCGGGGCGATATCTTTGCGCCGCAGTTGATGTGAGAAATCGCTTGAGAGAAAGTAGGCTCGCTCGGGAGCGGTGGAAGGGACGTAGTATATAATTTGAATGATGTTTTAGGGGCGTTTGACATCACGATAACTTAAAGGTAGGTCTTGAGGCCTGAGATCTGGGGATGGGCACCTGTGGTACTATAGTACAGAACAAAGATGACAAAAGATGTCACACTGTGACATATCACAAGCACTATTGAAAGATAGCGTGGGAAGGCACACATGGGAAGGATCAGGAATATCAATGCATCGCATGGGCCTGTCGATTCTTTTTTTTTGGACAAGCGATATTATTATGTAGCAACTGACAAGTCTAGTCCTACACAATACGCTAAGGCGGAAGCCACGGAACGGAGGCACCGGTTCGAGGAAAAATGCTCTTACGCACGCCCTGCATATGCGGGGGGTGTGGTGCTCTGTACACTACCTGGTGTCCCCGGTATCATCAGGGGGCCTTGGTAGCTTGATGCTCACTAAAACCTCAAGGTTTGTTGGCCAGTCGGGTGGTAGAGAGGTGGTGTTATGCAGTACGGTAGTCCACGTGTGGAGTACCATGTTTTCGAAGTGACTCTTCTGTTGCTTTTTGCGAGTAAGCGGTTGATGTCCAGTCTCGTCGTAAGGAGGCGGAGCCGCATCTGGATATGATGGTGGCGGGTGGGTGAGTGACGTTTCCGATGACGCGTTCGCATCTGAGGACCCATACCAGATGGGCTGACTCCGATATGAGGATTCGTTTCAGCCGCGCCGCGCTACGCTGCGACGGCGTAGTGGGGTCGTTGTGGGTCGCGGGGGTGATGTTTCCGCATCCCAATATTGCTCCGAGGTGGGGTGGGATAGCCGAGGTGGTGGGTTCGGGCATAGGGACTTCGTCATGTTCCATACGGCCTTTTGGTAGAGTGAGGTGCAGTTGAGCAAAATGTGTTCAAGGGTTTCAATCTCACCGGGGCAGTGTGTACAGATCGCTCTGTGCTCGTAGTTCGGTACGTTTGACCAGTAGTTGCCGATCTTGTGTGAGCCAGTCAATGCGCGATATAGGATTATTAAACGGCTAAGATGCCAGGAAAGAAAAATACCAAAGCCTTGACCGTTGACTCTGAGCCCTTCGCTTCAGCCATCAACCATGACAACATGTCATTCTGATAAAAATGTTAAGTATATGCATATCAGGAACGAAGGATCGACGAACAGGTTTATCGATCCACTTGTCTCCATACTCGTTCATGCACCTCAGTCGTTCTTCTATAATGGGACGAAGATACTTGACACAGCGCTTGATGCTTCGAGTTGGACCCATAAAGAAAAAAGCAACTAGACTGGAACCCTATCAAGATCAGTCTCTGGTCAGATAACAAATGACTGACGGTTTTAGAAATTTGGGGAACATGGCAATCATGCCACTTGCGTGGTGTACCTCAGGAGTCAGCGAGTATTCTATTTACAATACTGTAAATGACCATTGAGACAACACCATATTCCGGCACACTCTTCCACTCTGATCATTGCACAGATCAGAATAAGACAAACCTCGGTCAAGCAGGCCCCTCACCGTTGCCATTGAGATCGAGACCGTGATCAAATGCTGTGACTGTCTCGTCTCTCGTCTCAGGATGCACCATTTCGAGATTTCGAGTCAGTCTGTGACGAACAACTGCGGTGTGATATGGCTTGTCAAATATGCTCGGCGAAAGTAGAAAACTGCTGTTAGTTATCTGTCGAGGATATTGAGTAAGGTCAATTCTACAACAACCGAGAAATTGCTCTCATCCTCCACGGCTTCGCGCAAAGAAAGTACTCTCTCCGATGCTCTTGAGAGTTCTTCCAAGTGATCCAGACTGCTCAGGATGACAATCCATCTGCGCCAGCCAGCGATCTTGAACGGTTTAGGCTTGTACTGTGATACCGTCATGAAATGCGTAATTTAAAAAAAGATCACGAAATTGCCTTCTCGTATCCTTCTTGTATAAGCCGCTTGGTATCGGTCACATATCTTAGCATCCACCAGGAGGCAAACATGCCAGGACCAATGGTAGGGAAAGCATCGAGCTAGCGGAGCGTATCAAAAACCCGCTCCAGAGTATATGATGATATGGAGTTGACTCACGGCGTTAGAACCCCGCGATAGCCTGGCGATGGCGAAAATGGCGGTGGCACTGGCAACAGCTGCAATGCATCAGGTAATAGTTCCTGACTTGGAGAAGCCACCTAGAAGTTCTGGCAGCTCGAAACTCATCGTTACTTTGCAAACGAAGGAAGCTGTTCAGTAGCTCACCAAAGCTCCCTGCAAGTATTTATATACTTGGTTTGTGAAGTGGTACTTTCCAATCGTGGTGGAGCTTCATCATGGTGGAGCCACTCTAACGTCCGACTCGGAACTAAACAGGAAGTTACGGATCGATACACCTAAACGGGCAATAGCTCTTCTGTTTCGCTTACCAATCTGTTTGAGGTAGACTTCGACGGAGACTACTTATACCCGCAATGTGGGTAAACGTTGATTGGCATGATGCATCATGCCCGTACGGCTGCCGGCATCGATGAAACCGTCGCCCGCGGCCCCAAACGACCCTCTCTATCCAATCGGCTCGTCGCCGACACCGTCAGCGACCTCCACCGCCCGTCGACCTGCTACCCCCAACGACATTCTCGACACAAACAGCGCACGCGATTGTGCTATAATACAGCTCCCTCGCTATCACCCATGCATGTGCCAAACCGGCCACCATACACCCTCATAGTCACGCAAACAGCACACCCTTCGACACTGCCCACTTAACCTCTCACGACGCGCCCAGACACCATCGCCGTCGCCCTCACTCACCGTCGCCCAACCAGGCTCTCCCGCGACAACGCCATGCGACAATACGTCAGGCGCCACAACGCCACGCCACAACGCCACAGTGAGCCTTCTCGGTCACAATGAAGGGTTCCGACAATACCACCCACATCTTGACCTCCACTTATCCGATAGCCCCATCCAATGGCAATACCGTTGATCCTCGTGCTCATTTCCTCCGGAAACGTGGGTCGTATTACTGGGACTAACAATTAATTGGGTCTTATCTGATTGTTCGCACGGTTGAGGAAGTCCGAGTCACCACCATCGATGCTCATTCCCGCTAGATTTGAACTCTCCCGAATGCCGAGCTTTCCTGCAATGCTATCCGCCTTTGGCCACATTTTCCGATTTAAGACCGCTTTAATTGCCTATTATCTTTCCAATGGACGTTAACTTAGGCTCTTCTCGCATTGAGATTCAGACGCCCCGTCCTTAGTGCGAAAGGTGCAATTTTCAATCGACGATATGGCGCACCTTGAGCCAGTCTAAAATTTCCAATCGAATCACCCGGTGCGAAAAGTGTACGGCCGGATCAAACACAAAGAAAGGGCGTAAGCCCTCTCAAGCTAAGATGCCAGGAAAGATGAAACAAAACATATTCATACACCACCTCGTTTCCGTAGAGCGAGGTAGCGTATAGGGTTCAGAGAATGACCCGAGGGCGTCTGGCTGAAGATGAACTGTGGCTTGTGCATGTCATCGGCACGAAGGATAATGTTCAAAATTTACCTTGTAGTTTACGAGGACCATAATCGCCTCCCGTAAACCTAGTCTGGTGACCAGACTACGCAGGACGCGTGCCAGCCTGGATCGACCACCGACTCAGAGTCGTTACATTTTCACATTGTCACATTATCACGAAGTAAAAACTAGACCGAATCCAAAAACAGTTGACGTAAAGCTTCGCGACGCGCAACGAAAATTTCTGCATTTCCCTCGTCCGACGTCACGAGAGTGTCCATGATGTGGTTAAACAAACCATTGAAGAGCGTGAGTTCGTGCATGACACATTCGGCGCGCTCAGGAGTCAATATGGGCGAGTGCCTGAATATGTAAGACGGGAGCGCAAGAGCGCGCATCTCGACGACGATCTACAGAATGATATCAATCTCACCGAAAACGTTGGTAGAAAATCTGACTCACCCATGCTAACGCAAACGCGACTCTTTCGGAGACGTGCACCGAATCCGGGTTTATTAGCGTGGGTTCTTGGGGCCGGGTCTGGTTTAGGTATACTTGGGGAATGTTGATGTAAACGCCAGAGGACATGTCCCCAAGTAATTGGTGGAGCATGTACTGGACCGCTGGGTTCGCGAACCACGAGATGCGATCGCTGCTGTACCAAACGTGCAAGAATTTGTATCCGAAGCGAGGGTCCCACGTTGTGTTGTCATCGAAGTGCGCCACGCTATCACCTGTGAGGAATTCGTGGGGGGCATGCAGTAGCAGCGAGAAGAAATGGTCCTGGAAGGTCGAGATACGGGGAGATTGCAGCAGAGATACAACTGCACGCCATACCCTCGTGAGATACGAGTAAGCGACCCCACGGAGCTAGATACAAAGTGTGAGATAGGATGATAAACACTTTTACGAGTGGCTTACCGCTGATGCTATCATATCCCTGAGGCCTGCTGTTGCAGACTCGAACCCCGCCTGAGGTACTGCAAAACACTTCAACCACCGAAAGCTGAAGGAAACAGTGTGAGACTCACTGGGCGTGGGTATGAAAGCCAAGATACATTCCTTTCGGATGGCTACGTTAACAAAATATAGGGTTGTTGATTGAGGGAATAGGAGGGAGGGGAGGGTAGACTGAAAAGTCGTCGGGTTGTTGATGATCTCTTGTGATAACAGTAATGCACTTTCTCTTGTAACGAGGGACCAGGAATCGGCCTGAATGTGTAGGATCGAGTGAAAATCACCTTGAAATAAAGGGAAGAAATCAGCACATATAAGGAACGCATCGACATACTGACTTACGGTATATGTTTTGGAATTCAATGCCTGACTGGGGTGGTGACCATGCCCGCAAACGGTTTGGAGGATCCTCGGTATTATCGATTACCGCCACGCTATTAGTGATGGATTCGAGCTCTGCGATAATGTCGAAAGTATCGTTGGCTTCGTTGGCTTCCTGAGTGGGCGACTCCGGGGTCGAGGGCATGGTACATGGTACTAAAACCTAGATTTGCTGCCTCGCTTAATAGTTGCTAGTGATCGTCACTCGTGACGCGTGACAGTTATCACAACTGCTCGTCTGCAAGGCCTCCTGGCTCGGTTTCGTGACTCATTTGAATTTCGCCGCGCTTGTGTAGCTCCCTGTGACACCTGTCAACAGCGCTCGCCGTCGTTAATCTCGGCGTACAATCATAACAATCTTCCTATATGATCTGATAACGCCCCACAGTCGCAAATTCTCGAAGATTTTCCTTGCAGCAACCTTAAGTACGATCCTCAATTCACCTTAATTTACGCATTGGTCGCAAACATTTCCTTACTCCTTCTCGATGCTGATTCAGATCCTAGTCTAGTTTCTTTCTCTATCGTTCGTCAACGCTTCGTCATCGATTTGCGTACTCAGCTCCCATCCACCATCCCCATTGCCTTTTACACCCACCACCGGCGCGTAATCGTCAATCATTTCCAATAACACGACGGGAGAAAACCAAGAACGGGATTTCCAAGAATAGAAGGTCAGGTGCTGGGATGATCTGGGTTTGGCGCAATTCTCGGAGGGCGTTTGTTGGCGCTTCGTAGCCTATCCGGTATGTCCATTTATTTTGACAAGCGTCGATGAAAACGGGTATCGATGGGGCTGCGTCATTACTATGCCCGTAGATCGCTTTCGTGCCTCGCGTCTGCATATTATCAGGAGATGGAACTCCGTCAGATCCGCCGCCCACCCGACCTTCCCTTTGACATACATATCCCATACGATGATCAGATTCTCTTCCGCTCAACATAACAGCAGGGAGTCATTGGAAATGGAAAACGCCGAGAACGTCACAGGTTTTTTGTGGGTAACCACGCGAAATCCCAAGGCGCTCACTGCCGATCAGCCTGAGAGCCACATTCAGCAACGGACGGGGACATTGTTGATACCGATGCGGCCGAACTGAGCGATGACGAGCGCCCGTTGGCGTGGTAGAACATGGCCAGGACTCTTTGGAGACGTCAGACCAATTTCTGGTTTCTCAGATCGGACCCGGACATGCCGCTGCTCGAACATGTCAAGGAGCTTACGTCCTTCTCTCCGTCAAGATTTAATACGTCCGATCAACTCCCCTCGTCGATGTGACCCTTGCTGCTACTACACTCTGAGGAGATAGATTGATGTCGAAATTGTGATCATGAAGGCACGGTATCTCTCTTTTATATCTTTATGTGTGCTTCTTTCCTTGTTTCGTGTTCCCCCTCCAGCCTAGTAAAACCAACTTTGTTGCGTGTCGAGTGTTCTAATTTCTCTGGTTAAAATTGTTCTCATTTCGCCGAGCCACTCGTTGAATTTTTCATTATCCACATGCACCACACACATACAATTATCATTCTAGGCATTCTAGTTTGCTGTCGCACTTATGGGCCAACTTGAATCATGATGCAGTGGCACATGCCGCATCTAGTACTGTGTCTCACTTTCCCCTCCCCAGCGCCCTGTGATTGAGCGATCCGCAGCCCACCTCACTCACCCAGTTTTATTTGCCAGGCTCGCGACCTACGTCACGCTGAGTCGCTGACCAAGAAAGTTTCGCGAAGTTGTGCGCCATAGCATTTCTCGCGTGGTCATCGATATCTCATCGATCATCGATATCTCATCGATCATCGATATCTCATCAATCATCGATATCTCATCGATCATCGATCATCCGTTTATCGTTCGTTGCAAACCGGGTCATTGAGTGACGCGTGAACGTTTGACGAGCGCATTTACCACAGCGGAAGGAACGGAAAGAATGATTCAAATTGATGACAAAGAGAGCTTCGACGAGCGGTAGACGTGATTCGGAAACGGAGAGGCCAGTGTGGATGGACCTTCGTCGCGTGAGTGACGATATCATAGCCTGCGTGGACCGTACATGAGCGCGTTGACTCGCCACTGAGTACTGGTGCCAAATTCAGCGCAACGGAGGGAAGGGGGGAATTACAACTCACGTCAACCGGAAAATGCGACGTGGAGCCCAGGTGCTAGACAAGACCCTGTCCCCCTCGAACGCTCGAACGCATATTCGGCGGAAGAAAGCGAAATCCTGGCAGGGGGAGAGAAAAAAATGATGATCCTTGGATGTTCGGTCACCGAACGACCGTTGACGACCGGGACGACGGGGCCAACTGACGTTCAACTTGTAATGCATGTACGCGTTGTCGCCCGAGTGACGATATTAGCCTTAAGGTACATGTGAGCGTTGAACGTTGAGTGCCAAATTCAGCGGCGAGTGCAACGGAGGAAAAGGGGAACTTACAATTCACGCGCCACGGCCATTGGCAAACGCGATGTGGAACCCAGAGAGACATGACCATGACCCATCCCTTTGAGCGCTCGAGCGCAGATCCAGCGCAATTAAGAGCAAAATCCTAGAAGGGGTGAAGTGATTAGCTTAGGTTGGGAAAAAGAATAAGAGATGATTGATGATTGGTGCAGGTAGGACAGGGTTCTGTGCGAAATAGATACTTGCGAATAATGTCCCTGGATGTTCTGAACAGCGGACTCAGAGGAGTCGGGAGGACTTGGAAGTCCTTGCGAGTCGTGTCTTGATAAGTGATAGGTACTGACAGTCTTGCCGCTCTTGCGTAATGGAGGCGCACTTCCCACAGTACCTCTGAAGCGTTGACAACG
>JBBPOM010001175.1:0-13106 GCA_038091455.1 Leccinum uliginosum | reverse complement strand
GCTAGAACTCTTACATAATGTTCCATCACATTCTATATACTATAACATGTACAAACAGTCATGTAGTATATAAGATGGACCCTTTAGGTCCATTCAATCTAACACTTTTACACTCTGTTCTTCCTTACTCTCATCATAACACTTCAATACTCTTTTCATTATTTCTCATTCAAGCTCGATGGCGGTGAGGAGATTCTGGAGTTGTTTGAGCTGCTTTTTCAGCTTGTCTATCTCCTTTTGGTAGGTCGGGAGCCCACCCTCGGGGGTCGTAGAGCACAACATGGGTTAAGGAGGGGGGGATTTCTTAAAGATTGATTTGAAATTCTACGTGACTTTCATAGAGATTTCGCAAGTTATAGCCGGCGGGAATAAGGGTACCATCAAGGGTATCCAAGAAGTTGTTGCAGAGTTGGAAGGGCCAGTCTCCAAAAATATCAAGCTCGTAACCACCAATATACTCATCATTAAGGTCCTGCTCTATTTCGAGGTGAGGAATGGAGATGATAGTTTCTCGCACAGCGAAGGTGTTACAGCTGGCCCGGGTAGGGTCGGTTGTAGACTTGAAGGCGAAGGCTAAGACGAAGGATAGGCCGAGAAAGCGTAACGCTTGGTGAAGCCGAAAGACTAAGGGTTCTTTCGAGGAGGAACTCACAAAGAGTCACGTCACTCGAAGTCTAAGACTAAGGGTCACACCCGAGAGGGGCAAAGGATGGAGGGGATGAGGGATGAAGGCACTCGAGAGTTTGCAAAGGATACTCAGTGGGATTTCAAGTAGCTCTAGCTTAAGGGAATACAAACGAGGAGACGAGTCTTTGAGTACTACGAGATGGAAGGCGGTAGAACCGCATGGAATGAAGGAGTCATCCGCAGCGAGGAATGAGTCAGAAACTACGGAATGCTATGCATGCAGTAAGTGAAGATTGATAGATTGATGAGTGAAATCATCATGAGTCAGAAAAGAGATAGGGAGATATCGGACAACAGATAAGAAAGAGTAGGAACAGGATCGAAGAGAAGTGGACCACTAGTGATGTGAAGTAAATGAAATCACCCGAGGTCTATGATACATTGTGAACATGAAATAGAGGCGACAAGCGAAAGAGAAAGAAAGGGAAAAGAGATACATAGTAAACCATGGAGACAATCGTAACATAAGGACACGTTTTCAAGGAAGACAGAAATGGTGGGCGCGAGTTCAGTCATGGAAGACTGCTTGTTGGTGGAGGAGGTTGACGAGGGCTTCGCCGAAGTAAGTGCTTCGAGTTCTTCGATGGTGGGGGCAAAGGGAACGTTAGGAGTTTGTTCAGCGGTATGCCAGGCGTCTCAATCAGGTTCTGTCCACTGGGTCTTTACTTCGTATCATGGGTCGGGGGAACAGTAGTAGTCGGGACTGAGGTAGTTTAGTTTAAACTCTTTTCCCGCAATGATCAATTCGAGATGAAAACCTTCTTCTTGGTTCAAGAGATGATAGAAGAGGAAGGCGAGATCAGAGACGCAATAGGTGAGGGTGGAGGCAAGGATGAGGGTGACGAGGACAATTATTATATGACAAGGAGGGTCTCACAAAGAGTCGCTTCACTCGGATCTGAAAGAAAAAACTTCTTCGGCTGGTCATGTCATGAGCACGACTTTCTGGTGGAGAAAACCGGGGAGTGCACGCAGGCGCTATCTGTTGCCTCTCAAAGGAGATGGGTAGGTATTACCCGCGAGTTGTTGAGGCTATACCACGCACAGCCTAGATACCAATTATGCTTGGTCTAAAGCGTGTGCTGACCCATTATGCACAGGGTAGGGTAATATATGATTACTCGCGACAAAATGTTTCCTCTTGAATGAGGTCGTAGCCTTTGCAAAGCGAACGAGTTTGTGGGATATACAGTCCCACCATACAATTTAGCACAGAGTTCGTAATCTCTGGAGGGTCGCCTGCTCAAGAGGTCTCGTTTATCCTCTGATGTGAGGAGTCTTCCTTATGTCTGGGATCCAACAATGACACAGTGTTTGGAAGAAAAGTGTTTGTCATGTGTACCAGTGACGGGTGAGGTGGGATAGAAGAATAGTCTTGTTCTTATGAAGGCACCCTAAATCCTAGATGGACTATGGCACCTCAACAATCACAAAGACAGAAGGGGAGAGAACGAGTATAGGATGGAGGGAATCCAACCAGAACAAGACTAGCTTGTTCGGTTGCTGCATTCAAGTATTTATACTACTGACAAGTGTGCACAGACCAGCTTAGGGCCGGTCTGAATAAGCTATGCTAACTAATATGGTAAGAGTCTAACTAGTGGTACGAAGGTAAAGGTACAGGTCACGTGATGATGACTAAGCAGATCATGTGACTTGGAAATGTCGAAAGTGAAAAGTGAAAGATATGATTATGTAAGTGGTCATGTGATGCTGACTAAGCAGGTCACATGACTATGAAGAGAGGGAAATGAAGAGGTTGCAACAATAAATGGGAAAGACCACAAGTAATTTCCTCGTCTTGCCCTCGAGATGCCTCCAAAACATAAACTCACTGCCCACAGGGTCAGTGGGGATTCGCAGGCCAACGAGGATGCTGCGAGCACCACCCCCAGTCTGAAATGACCCAGAGCAGAGCAACTTCTTGTCACGGATGGTAAGTTTTACGCGAACCCTTTTGTTACTCTAACGCAGTCCAGAGACGTTCATTGCGGACTGGAAAGGGCAATGACGGAGTGGTTCGGCAGCTCGAAAATATTGAACACATTCAAGCCTCAAGACCTTCGCAACAAGCTGCTTGAAGCCTGGATAGCACTATGTAGGGCCAAGTGGTCAACCCGATGGCTCCATCTTATGTCCCAACTGAGGATGACAATGAGGACCCCCAGTTTTCTTCATGGGCAGCATCTTCCAATCCGCTAACTCAAGCCCAACCAACTTTCTGCCATCACAGTCAGATGCATGCTTCAGCTTCAAGATCTCTCCCCAGACTGCTAATGCTACATATGAAGTGCATAGGCCTCCGTGATGTCTAATGTGGGTCAGTTTCATTCGTTAGTATGGTTAGGTCTATGGTGTCAACATCATTCTTCACGTCTCCTCGTGAAAGTTCTAGCTTCTTGGAAAGGGCACGAACGACTTCAACGGCATCAATCTCTTGTCCACCATTTGAATGTGACACAAAAAAAAGTACGAGCCAATAAGATGGTGTTTGTCATGACTTGGGCTCATAGGAGTGGCAGCTCATTTCTCAGATACAGTGTTTATGCTACCTTTTGGTGTACACAACTCATCAAAGGCCTTTTGTCTCTTGCTAGGTACTCAGGAGGACAAAGAATCAAGTGAAGATTTACCTGATGCGAAGCCGCCACAGCACGTTCAGCTTCGTCGGACTGAGCCTTTCCATCGGGTCCTGTCAACTCTTTGTAGATCACACACAATGCTAACCCCAGAAGTCGATGGTGAAACCAATCACGACATTCATTCGGGATCTCTCGAAATCGATGAAATATCTCCAGATGAAGACGAGCATTTTGCGGTGTCTGTCCTTCGTGGCCAATGTAAGTAGTAATTTTTCTCGTTGACAGTCGCTTACTAGTAACCTGACCTCGAGCTCAGGCCTGTCCACTCCACGGAATCAAGTTCCGAACATTTATTAGTCTAGGCTATACTTTATTTCGTAACACTATGATAACGAGATCCAGGTAACCATGGCGACCTCAATGGTGGACTTCAAGTTGATGAACGTGATCAACCTGTTGTGAACTATGGTGTATCCACATGTAGACGGGTCTTGGTTTATCCATTCTTTCTCTTGATGACAAGCAGTAGATGAATAACAACACGGATACTAGTCAGTCCAATGTCGAAGGTGGCAGAGAACGTGGACGGTCCACTGCAGCCGAATCTCATCGCAGCGGTGCAGTTGAAGGTAAGTGAATAAGTTACGTTGCTTTCCTTACTAATGACGTTCAGTCAATGAGGTTAAAAATGTCGTTACCCAGCATCACCAGCGCAATTGCCTGCCCCGTCTTCCAGCCAACGCTCAACTATTGGCCACCAGGAACCAGCAAGTGTCTCAGTGCTTGCGTAGTGTTAGCCACGCTCCTTCCTCAGATGAACTGGGTTCAATTTCGGCACAACCTTCAACAGCACCCGCTGCCGCCAATCCTCTCAAAGTTTTCCAACCAATCATGCCTAGTACCGGTCTCATCGGCCCTATTCCTCAATCCAACCCTCTCGCTCACCAGCCGGGCCACGGCAATCCTGACGGTCACACTTACACTTCTACCCGCCTGCCATCCGCAATGTTATTGAGCATGCCAAATAATTCTCCCACTGTGACCTTGCATCAAAAAATTCCTTTCCACTGCATGCACAATTTAACTGTAAAGCCGTTGAATATATGGATGAAGCGGTAGCTGAAGACCGTGATCAACTCGGAGGGCTAACATTACCGGATGGTACGTACTAATTTTTCCTAAAGCACAATCTGACTGTTACTACAGGTTGGTGGCCTCAGTATACAGACGGTATTGTCAAGCATGTAAATAAACAAACTGAGTTTCACCCACGTTGACAATGATGACTGCAGCTCTGGGAAGACATCGGGAACTGGCGATCGTCTCTGAAGAAAAAAGCACGTAGCTTCGTCCATCAATGTGCAGAAGCTTTTGGATGGTGGCTCTTTTCTCGTGAATGGGCTAGACAAAGATGTGAGATGTGAGCGCACCTATGACATTTGGCGACAGTGCAATAACACGATTACAGGGCCGCACGAATGCGCTCGGCGGTCTTGTCGTCGATTTTTCTATACTGGCGACAATGCATTGACAATTCAATTTCCCGAAGTTTTCGCTACCGAGGTGCCGTGTCCTACCGTCGCACTCGCTGCTACCACTGTAAGTCATGATCTCGCAATATTCACTAAGCTAATTTGATTGTCTTCATAGATCAAACTCATACTAGATGAGGTTGTGGCAGAACTTGAAGGGAAAGAGGTATTATTCAAGCGTGATGTATACATGGACGTGTACCAGGATATCCTGTCTCATGGCCAAGTGTGATACTGCACCCATCCATCGTGCCAAAACAAAGGTGCTCTATATCGAGTGGGAAAATGGGCCAGTGGGTACAAATTTAATTGTTTTGCTTGATTAGGCTCACATCAAACATGACCATGTGAGGAATGGAAGTGGTTCGAGTTTAAGTGTCGGCCTCACAACAGGTTTTGATGTGACTCTTGATTAGATTAGTCATATATATACATACCTTTTTTAGAATATTCAATTAGGCTGTGACAGTCTGTCAATGACTGTCATGATGGCCTGTTCTATTTCTAAGTAATGAAATTTCTACCATGTTTGCCAGACTATCATAGTCTTGTAAATGCATTGGGACAGTCTGTGATGGGTATGGACAGAGCTGGACAATTAGGTACCTTGCTGGGGTGATCTGGAGACTGTTTAGTCTGTCCAATCCTGGCCAGTCCTGTCCAGTTGAAGGCTGGTTTGCTGATGTGTATATGTACTCCAGAGTCGCGGAGAAAGTCGGTGAAGGCCTTGGAGGTATATTCACCACCGGCATCAGATTTCCAACCTTTCACTTGCACATTATACTGAGTACGGATGTACGTGAAGAATTGTTTAATGACATTCAGTGTTTGATCCTTAGTCCGAATAGCGGTTACACAAGTAGAGGAAGTAAAATCATCATAAATGAGACAGCATACCGGTAAAGGTGGTACAACTGTACTTCAAAGGATTCAAGGTTGGAGTGGATCAACTCAAAGGGAGCGGTAGCCTGCATCTCGCTATGAGAAAATGGTTGGTTTGGGTGCTTTCCGAGTTCACATCCTGGACAAAGGTGACTGGGAGGGGATATCTATCTCAGGAAAGTCTTTTGTATTTTTCCGAGCAGCTTTGAGCACATCTTGGGATGGATGACCAAGCCGTCGGTGCATTGTGTCATAGTCCACAGAGGCCATAGTTAAATTTTTGGCATGTGGTCGGACTGTCGGAGCACGAATTCAGTACATGGTGTCAGTACCATGAGAGTGGAAGGATAAGATAATCCTTCGGCTGCACTTGTCATAGAACTCAATCCGGTCTATAGTAGTCCAGAGCATAAGACAATTATCTGCTTTGAGTAGAGTGCCCATGGAGATGAGCTTGACTTCGCAGGTAGGCATATAGATGACCAGCGATAACTGCACGTGTCTGCCATCAAATTCTATTATGACGGTGCCTAATAATTCTGACAATTGGTGCTTTGCCATTGGCACTCTGCGAATAGCGTGGCATTGAGAATTCTGAGTAGTACATCAGGAAAAAAAGATTATGTCAGTAGTACGTCAACACTGTCATATTGTCGATGTATTAATATATTGTCGGCATTGCCATAAGGCGCTGCTACCACAGTAATTTGTACACCACTATTACGACATTGACAACTAGTTGCTCGCTTCAACTACATAGATAATGAAACTACATATGGTGCTACCGTAGTATACCCGCTAGTTGTCCTCGTAAGAATGTAGGTAGAAGAATGTAAGTAGCATTGTGGGTCTGAGATCTGTAGTACACGAAGACCTGTAGGCCCATTTATAAGCTACTATAACAACAACGACATGGGGCACGTAGTAGGAACACTCTGGGCACAAACTACATTAGCTGCCAAAAAAAAAGTGGTCGATACCTGCCAAAAAAAACTGGAGGTAGATTAGTTTTGCATCCAACTTCGAGCCATGTTCATGTTGAACAAACTCACGACCCGCCCGCCGGCCCCCACCCTGTGCACCATGAGAACTTGATGCATCTGCCAAAAAGAACTGCAGGTAGATTAGTTTTGCGTCCGAACTTGAAGCTATGTTCATGGGGAGAAGACTCACGACCCACCCGCCCGCCCACACCCTGCGCACCATAAGAACTGGATGCACGTTACAACAGATGCTGCCTGTACTGTTCAAATCTGCGAAGGTCAATATACCAGTTCAAATAGAAACTGTCTGCTAGAGCACTGGCATCTTTGTGGATCCACTCCGGGTTGATGGTGCCACTCAGAAATCTAGGCACTAGACGGTTGGATGAGACGGGACACCGGAACGACGGCAGCATTTGGCAGCCGGTTTCGTGTCGAGCATGAAATTCGGAACATGTTGATTGTGTCGTCAAAGTGAGTGAACGGCTTGAACCAATGCATGTATGCAAGTGGTTCCAGGAAATCTGCCAAATGAGGTGGAAGTAAAAATATTGCACAGACTTCGGCCGCACGCAGTCCTTCAGAAAACATATCAATCAATAAATGCCATATTGTGATGAAACAGCTTACCATGAAAACCACCTGGCTGATTTGTTCTGCTTCATCGTCCATGACCAATACAGTGTCGAAATGTGCCAGAGTTGGAGGCTTGCGCAGTCCATTGGGGCGCTGTGGATGGCACCGAATCCTTGCCCTATTGTCATCATGTGATATATACTCGTGAGGTCGTAACGAAATCACAACGTTGCTGAAGCAGTCAAACCGATCATGAATATTTGGTTCAAATCGCTGGCAGTTGTCAGGCAATATGTTGAGGAAAACCTTCAGGGCCTCAATGAAGTCCACAGCACCATGTTGTTCAACTAGATACCCGACCCGTTTCTTGGGAAAACTCAGCCGCTTTGAGGTGCGATAACGAGGGCCTGTAAGAAATGTATTCAGCGCCACGGTGGGAGTATGATACCATTGTCCATACCGTCACTAGTATGATGCTCGACTTCCGAGTCTGAGTCGGTAGTACCATCCACGGCCCGGGTGTGGCGATGGCGCCACTTCAGGAACATCTTGAACCAGATGACCGCCTCCTAGCGCTGAAGCCATTTGGCCATCTGGACGGTGTAGTCCTTCCGGTTGCTCTTTGCATACACTTTTTTTGGCATAGTCGATGTGCAAACGTTCAGAGGATTCTGTATTGAGACCGTCGAGGCTGCCGAACATCTTGATCATGCTGACATAGTGGGTGAGCGAATGAAGCTTGGGCATGTTGAAGTGTTCTGATCATGGAAATCGTCGAGGGCTTGCTGTAATGTGCGGATGGTGTCGTCTGTGTGGGAGTGGTATTGAGCGATGTGTATAAAATCGTTGAGTGCGCAGCAAGCCTTGATGACATCCGAGTCCTGATCAGGAGTCGTTCCCACAAGAGCAGTCACAAAGACGCATTGAAGCTGCTTGTGGTCCCCTCCAGTCCATTGCTTGACCGTCCCAGTGATGCAACCCAGGAAAGTAGGGCATTGAACGAAACCGTCCATCAAAATTATCCTTGCCCGCAATATCCAAACACTATTTCTTGAGGTGATCTTTGAGTAGACCTACAAGAGTTGGTGTAAAATGTCAGAGGTGATGCAGGTGAAAATGTCGGTGTGGGGGAGGTCTGACCAGAATGGCGAGAAGATGGGGCGAAGACCGTAGGCGATGAATTCAGGGGGGTACTGGCCAGCGGCTTGTGCACGCAGCACATGTGTTGTTTGTGCTTGGTTGCGAGGTGGGAATTGCTTGTTTGCGCCTCTGAGATCAGCATGTGCAAGGCACTTTGGACATCTATTCTCGGTGCAGCACGCGATGAGGCTTGCTCTAGGTGATCACCGACGGAGGCTGCTAGGATGGGGAAGACTCGTCGGATTTTCCCGTCTGCACAAACCATCTCCACTCCATCATTTCCAGCTGCAATGAGAGGGTCAAGTAACTTCTTCATGCAATAGTAGAAGAGACGATATCCAGCAACAGAGTTGTCCTCGAAGGAATCCATGGAGTTGGGAGACAGGTAAGTACCCCAGTAATACTGACGACGGACATTTTTTGATATATTGTCGATGGTCAAGTAGATCTCCTTTAAATCGTGATAGTTCCGTCTTATCGGACGCCAGAATCACCGGTGCAATAGTAGCCCCAGCAGGCAAACAGCGCTAAATACCATGTAAGTCATGTATCAGTTACCATCACCATGTACTCACTTGTGTCTCCCACCACCAATCTCCAGTCCACATTTCATCAAACCGCTGAGTCTGCCCTTGTGGCTCAGTGTATACTTTTTCTGGTACGCATGCTATGTTTCCCTTCAAGGCAGGATTGCTGATTAATTCTTTGACACAAGCGACTGGGTTGCACAACCATAGTTCCACCTCCTCGGCATCTTCTCCATCAGGTTCGCCGTTTTCAACAACTTGAAGTTCATCTCCACGGACCCGCACAAGCTCGCAAGACCACTCGGGACCAGTGGACAGCTGGTCGATTGCCTTCACAGGTATTTGCTTAGAAAACTGGGTCGTGTACGATTCTGTGTCTGGACCCCAAAAGTGAGTCACGGTCCGACTGTGATGCGACATATATCCACTCACAATAATTTGGTAATTTCAGGTACTCATCCATTGCACTCTGATTTACGTTCCTAATGAGCCATTTGGCTAACTCCCACTCCTCTCTATCTGCAAATGGAGCATAGGTACCCTGACTATTGGCATCCAGAACGTCGTCTTGCATCATTTCAAATGATGTCTTGGCCTCACCGAGTACCGTGCCGACTGGATGATCAACAAATTCCATGGCATATTGTGGAAAGTAAGTTTTATCATGTTCTTCTTCCTCCACTGGCTGACTGAGCATTGACCTCGACATCCCACTGCTCTTCTCCGGCATCCAGGTCCATTGGGGGATGATCTGCCGAACCCTATATGTCATTTCCATGTGGTCTTAGTGGGGCCTGACATGGTGATGCAGCATGACTCAGATGCAACAAGTTATTTGCTTGGATGCCAGCTTGGCAATGAGCTGAGTGTCGTATCCACATGTGTGAGGACCTTGCGCATTGACGGGTGCGACGCGTGGCATGGCAAAGAAGCTGAGGAAAAAGGGCACTTTGTCACGGCGTCACCCGGCCCCAAGTTTGCCTCGCCATGTACTAAATTGCAGTGCTCCATTCCAGCAAACGGAATATACCTTTCATGCGGTAGGGTCCTCGCTCATTTACTTGACCCTGCTGAACCTTCCTCTCCCATATTTAATGCAGCTCCAGCGTCAATTTCACCTCTGCCCACAACCCGCAACCCGTCACTCCACCCCGTCTCTGCACAAACGCTTCTGCACAAACGCTCCCCATTGACTGCTTCACCTTTTTTGTTCTCTATGCATCTTACCTACCTTTTTTTTCTACTAGTTTTCTCACCACGCGTAAAATGGCTCATGCTTTAGACGACCTCCCGCTAACAATAACCCAAACTAAAGAAGTTCCAATTGGTCGTGTGCGCTGATCCAGTGAAAAGGTCGAAGCTATGTTAGGTGAGTCGTTCCCAGAGTTAGCCTTCCCATCGAACGAAAAATCTTACTTGCTGCTACAGAAGAGCACCAACAGGAGAAGCAAGCCACCGAGCAGCGAGCAATAGCCAAGACCTTTGAAAGCGCCAGGAAGAATTGGTACTCAAGGGCAAGCAGGTCAGCAAGGCAGCTGAACAGGACTTGACCAAATTGTCCTCGAACAAGGCTCACGACGACACTATGAGCCCTAACCTGCTGCCCATAGCACTTGCTCCAGATAATGATAATGCAATTGGTTTTATATTTCTTTGTGGTCATCTGAAAGCTGATGCTTGTTCACTAGTTCGCATACAGAGTTGTACAAAGTATCAATAGCTCAACACTCAGGCGAATTTGGCCTCACATCTGTCAGTCCGCAAGGGCAGTGTACCCCCTGTGCCTATGAAGGCCGTAAAGGTACATTGTCGCTATTTGACTTTATAGTTTAACCTCATGAGTCACGCCTTTGCTTACAGGGCACTGGTATGCTTCCTCTGCGTAACCGAGCGAGCCCTCACACCAGGCCAACTTGTCAAGTTACAGCAACTCAAATGTCAGGCGACACCTCACCCAAGGTTTGTTTTCCCTGTTGGTCTGCATAACTACATTATTAAATAGTTTATAGTGCACTGAGTCATACTACAACTCCGAAAAGGATCGCTCGCCGTGAGACGCCTCAGTCTACCAACAATGATGATAACGGCGGCAACACCGAACCAGCTACTGACTCTGACACGTGAATTCCGAGGAATCATGCACGTCACGCGACTCGGAGTGTTCCTAGTGACGATGATGAGCTTGAAGGCCATGACCTGTCGGAGGGGGTGGTCAACATGAAGTTTGAAGACTCCCTTGACTCCTCCGAGTCCTTCCGAGTCATCGCTCTGAGTCAGGGAACCACGTCAAACCCTGCCGCCACAAACGAGTCGGTGACCACCAAGGCCGTGAGACTCGGTAAACCCAGGGCAGGTGACCTTGATGCAGCTAGGCGCACCCTTCTGCAGATGGCTATACAGATTTTCTGTACCATCATCCTACTCAGTGATGACCCCTTTCCTTCCGCTGTGCAAGAAGAGCAGTGCCACGGCTCAGTTCGCATTGGCTCACCACAAGATCAACATTAACCACGACCCCACTGTAATCCAATTGGTAAGCCGTCTTTTGGATATCTTCTTCCACTGAACGAACATGCTTCCAGACTACTGCAAGGACCTTACACTTCCGAGGGCAGTTCAAGTCCAGGGCCCACATTGCTGTGAAGAATGAATATAGTTTTAATACTGGTCGAGTTGATGAAGACGGTATGAAGAGGAACCATGCTCTTGTCGCCAAGCTCAAGAAAGCATCCACATTCATGTATCTTGTGAGTTTCTGTTGATATGGCGAGTCATACTCACCTGCTGATTGTGTAAAGAAATGAGGGGCTTCCATTGAGAAACACGCGGGAATCTATGCCAACCCTGCTATCCAGGAGGTTATCAACGAAGTTTTGTTCAAGCGTGACCCAGGCGATGGCTTGCATTGGGCTAAGTATTACTCACCATTCCCACATGTTGGATTTGCTCTGACTCTCACTCACTGCGGTAAGTCGTTTAATTGTTGGCTCACTTTTTCTGACTCGTTTGCACAGATCGAATGTGCTATCGACAAGTGGGCAACGGGCGTGCGCCAGGACATCCACTTCAAGGAAGAAGACTATTTCAGCGTGTTCACCGGCCACATGAACCACCTTGCACGAATTTCATGAAATGACGGCCCAATACAAACTCCTGCCAACAATTCTTCAGGGCATGTTTGACAATGGACGGTATGTATCCAGCTGGCACTGAAATAATTGGATATTCTACTAAATCATTTGATGTCAGTGCTAATGCAGGCGTCGTTGAGCCAGCTGTCCCGAAGGAAAAGCAAGCTGTTCCAACCTGCGCCTTCCTCAATGATCTGCGCGAATATGAGCCGAAGAAGGGCATCAAGACCACTGCCAGTCTCTCCAAAGGCATCGATGACGCACGCAATGAGGAGAATCAAGATGACTTGCTGTTGTTCGACATAGGCGAGCAGGAACAGGGAGTGGAGAACAGCGGCATTATGGCTATGCGGATTACTCGGAGGATGCCAAGGGTACTAGTGATGTGGACGGTGAAGATGGTAACATGTAGACAGTGCGGCTGTGCTGTCTTGGGAGCGGCAGATGTCGGCAATTCGGGTAATAGCTTTGTGTGCTACATATCCCCGGGCTGCTACAATAGCTACTACCAAGCAGGAAATTGGTGAACGATAGTTGCTATATAGCCTGTCATCATTAGGAAACCACCCAATTGTATAGTAAGATATAGTCAAAGTCCTGTGAGTGTAGTTCATGTAGTAGGGGCAAGTCTACCATGATATCTGCAGAGTCCATGTAGTACTATGTTGTGGAATGCTTTTTCCTGATGTACTCCGAAAAGTCCGAAATCACATTGGTAAAGTGGGACGATGCACCGGAGTCCAGTAAGCAGGAAGGAGTCTGGCGGAGGTCTGTGGTGTGCTCGCTCTTTTCCCTTACTAGAGGTGTTCTCACACTTATCACACATTGTGAATATGGGAGTTGTAGGGATGTCCATTTGGCTATGTACTACAATTGATGTACAAGTATATGTTACTTCTGGTGATTTCGCCCTCATTTTGTCTTTTCACTTCTTTGTACTCTTTGCAGCGCTTTGCGCTGCTTCTAACCATTACCATTGCATTCCCCATGGGCGATTACCTATCTCACAACTTCGCTCGACGTTCTAGCGCCTTGTGGTCGCTCTACACTTCTTTTCTTCGAGTTG
>JBBPOM010001174.1:0-13143 GCA_038091455.1 Leccinum uliginosum | reverse complement strand
TGGACAAATGGAATCCCGTGATCTGAATTACAAATTTAGTAGAATTTTCCTGCGGGTCCGTTTGCAGGGAACTCTGGACGAATTCACGCGAGAAAACCCTCCCCCACTTACGTGGGAGTCGGGGATCGCATTGGACAACGGTTCGAAACCCTCAATGACACCATTGGCAGAATTCTCGGAAAACTTACTGTGGACCATGGTACGATTTTTTTTTGCCGTGCGTTCTGCTGATCAGACCTTCCGATTAGTCTCCCAGGAGTGTCGTCCAAACTTAAAGGACACGTCCGATCGTTCCGATCTTGTGGGGATCACCGTGAATTTACGTTGACCGTTAGCGCACCTGGTAGTACACTAATCTAATCAAGCTGAACAAGCTCGCACCGAGGCGACAAAAGTGATTGATGCTCAGCCTACAATTTGGTTTCACACCGGCAGCGGTTGGCGCATTATACTCGACGATCGACGTTACTCAAAGGTTCCGATTGGAACAAAAAAATGATACTTTGTTGTAAAGGATTGAGCTGTTCAACAGCTTGATCGTGGCGAACATCGCGGAGGTGTTTTGATACTTCGTCTCTCTACATTCCCATGATCTCAATGCAAGAAAGTTTCATCCGTACGCATCGCTCGCTTGGTCTGTTATATCCACTGCGAGTCGAGTATGTCTCTTTCTCCATCATTTCCCTATCGTTAATGGATCGCCATTTGGCACACAGGTGCTGGTAGACCAGAAAAATCGCGATGATCGGGTCGTTCGCCTCGCAGCCATGTGACGTCTTCGATTTCGTCAACGACGGCCGAACCTTTGAAGGCGATCAAGGCACACATCAAGACCGTCACGTTTCTGATACGGCAACTGACGGAGTGTCGCTGTTATATGCCCAGCAACAGAACCTTTGTTAGTCATCGTCGAATCCACTTTTCAGCCCATGTCGGATCTGCATTAATAGGGGCTCGGACGATAAAATACACGCTCTCTGATATAGATGCAAGGATTGGTTTGGTTACGGAACGAAGTTAACAGAACTCGAGACCTCATTCCTGGAAGGTGTGACGGCGCACACGGGTATCATGGTCTTTCGTCTAATGAATACGATCATGCCGGCGAGTCCCAGTGGCGAGCTCTCAACCGATTTCTGGCTGAATAAGTATTGGAATAAACAGTTCTACTATTCCCTCACCCTTTAGACTCGTTTATTTTCCGTATACTTATGATCTGTCCATGTTTTATCGAAGCCGCGGAGTTGTACCCTTCCATTGTTGATCTTAGCATAGTAGCCTGTTCACAGCCTTTTTTGGTTGTCTGGCCGCGCGTTGTCTCATGCCTCCCCCCTCCCCCCTTCCCTCAGCCGCAATGAATCCCGTCACTCCCCCTTCTCGAAATGCCCTGACTTCAATGACATTTACACCCTATGTCTTGAAAACAGCGTCGATTCCTACCTCTGCGAGGATCTTGAGGGCAGGGTCACTAAACGATGACCTTGCCAATGAGTTGACTGATGCCACCATCGTGGAGGCACAGTGTGATACTCAAACTACACCGCAATATGTTTTACACACTTACGACAGTTTTCAGGCTTCTGTAGCGAACGTTCAAGCTCCAGAGCCCTCAGAGTTGTACGACGACGAAACAAAGCTATACGATACCGAGGCGCAATGTTGGCAGCCAATCCTTCTGCCTGACATTCTTCGACAGCCTTCCTCACCCACAGATTCAGCTCGCGGCGGGGGGCAGGGTAGTCGTCGAAATGTTACGACTCATGCATCGGAGGGTCATTTGGCAGTTCCAAAGAATCGCCGGAAGAAGCTGTCCCGGCAGTTAGCCGTCAGCAGGATGATCATGGATCCCAACAGAGAGGAGGTCACGGAGACCGAAGAAGGCACCTACTTGCCGACACCTGGGTCAGAGGAGAACAAGGTGGCAACATGGCTTAACCGCATAACCGCCGCTCTTCGCTCCTTCGCCCCATCTTCAAGTTCGGGGGTACAAACTGGAGAGGCGCAAACGAAAATGCCAGTAGACACACAACGCATCTGGTCGGCAGAATTTGCCACGAGACCCCCTCCCACGGATTTGGATCTGAAGATGAAGCCCGATGTCACCCTACTGAAGAAGGATCCATTTGACCCGACTGGGCCAAACTCATGGCGCAACATTGTGTCTTTCCTCGAGCTTACAAGCTCTGGAGGTTTCTCTGATGTGTCCAAGCAGCTGTCGAGAAAGGCCTACGCTATTTTTGCAGCACAACCCGGCCGCCGCTACGTCATTGCACTTTCCATCGCCAACATGAACTTTCGTGTTCACCTCTTCGATCGGGCCGGTGTCATTCACTCACGTGCGCACTCCATTCATCGCCGTGCCGGTTTCTTCATTCGAATACTTTACACTTTGGCTTTGGCGCCAGAGGAGTGTATCGGCTATGACCCTACGCTGTTCTTCTCCCCTGCCATTACTCGTTCAACTTCCCTTCGCACACCTGCAACGATTGGAGTTGGTGATGATGTTTTCGTCATCATCAAACTGCTTTTTAGCAGTGACATGATCCGCGGGAGGGGTACGCTCTGTTTTCATGTCAAGGACTCGGATTCTGCTGTCTCCAAAGAGTACGTCGTCAAGATATCCTGGACCCGCAACGGACGGGCCACAACCGAGGAGCAGATGTTGACGCGAATCCGAGAAAGGGGTTTGACATATGGGGTCCCCGCTCTCGTCAAGGCATGCACGGTTCAGATCAATGGGGTAGATGATTCAACTGCCCTACGCCGACCCGACTACCTGCAACGCAACTCAGTTGACGACGAACCACCCGAACCACCCGAAATCAGAATCCACCGCCGTTTGCTTCTCAGGCGTGTTGGAACGCCTATAGAAAAATTCTCTTGCATTCAAGAGCTTGTTAGTGTTCTACTTGACATCGTTGATGGTGTGTTACAAGTCGTGTGATATAAGTGACGAGCGCTTATTCCATAATTAGTTCACGAGCAACTGGTCACTTTGTGCGGTATTCTTCATCGGGACGTCAGCCTCAAAAACCTGATGATGTATGTCATGGAAAATGATCCAGAGGGCCATTGGCCAATTTCATCCAGTAATCCCAAACTCTGTGCACGTCTGCACGAGAGGGACGAAGTACTGCACAGACTTAAATATCGCCGTGGTTACCTGATTGACTTCGACTATGCCAAATTTACGGACGAGGAATCAGCCGTATCTGCCGGTGAACGAACGGCACGTGGCTCAAACAATTGATCTTGGTGTCTGTTTTATTAATTCGTCGTCTAGGGTACAATCCCCTTCATGGCTCTGGATATACTGAACACCTTTGGAGAGGCGGATCCTTCGACAGTCACAATCACACACGAAGCAAGACACGATCTTGAATCCGTCATTTACGTCATCGTCTGGATTTGTACTTTGTATCCGGGTCCAAACATGGACCCTATTTCCACTCACAAAACGTGTTTGAGCATGTGGGCGGGCTGTAAATCGGCCTTTGACGTTACGAGGCTGTATAGTGTAAAAGCGGGCGAAGTCCTCAAGAAAATTCCACTCAAGCAGTTTACGCCGTACTTTAGGGGCCTCGAACCATACGTGGGCAGAATGTACGATGCTCTCCTCGCAAGCACGATGGACTCGGTGGCCAATCCCCTCACCCATGATATCCTCAAAGACATCTTGCTGGATGCCTTTTTCAACGTGCCGGAGCCGGACGGTGTCTCACCTGGGGAACGGGCCCGGAGACAGCTGCGGGTCACTGTCCCGGCAAAGCGCAAGACCGCGACACTGGCTCCGGGGGATCAAGTTGCGCAGGGTCAGGCGAAGCGATCTCGTCAATCATGAGATCGTGGCCGGTTAGCATGACTCGTTTGTTGTTGATATGACTCGTTTTTTATCTCTAATTATATACCATGTTGTACTTTGCGACGGCTTATACTTATAATACCCAGTTTGGCGGAGTAGCTATACCTGTTTGATACCTGTTGTGGCAAACCAAGTATACGGATGCGGCAAGAAAATGACGTACATTGCGGCGACCTTCCACGATTCCGACCTAATGGTCCCACGGCAACACTCATGTTTCCACAGAGTCAATGATCCAGGTGATATGAATGATTTTTGATGGGATAGTGACTCTTAACAACTACAAGAGTGACCTTCCAACAGATGAATCAAAAAATCTGTCATCTCTGCCCCAGCCCCAAAGTTGGCCACCGACAACCTAGCCAGCAGATCCGATCGCGCTAGGGGAAGACCAAGCTATAGAGTTGACGCTCGTTGTCAATATCGTGGACTAAGTCACGGTACAGAGCTTACATCGAATCGGGAGTCTCGCGACGACAATTCCGGGAAAGACGAGGAACCCAGCCAGTGAAGGTTGCGAATTCAGTGACATTTTCCCGAACGCTGCGGAGGTATACGGAAACAAACAAACTAACATATCTTGGGAGTCTTCTGGCATTCTCTAGGTAGCGTGTAGTAATGGTGAGTTAAGCTTCATCGTCCGTGGCACGAGTCAGTGTCTCACAAATAAGGTTTAGTTCTAATGAAAGAGATGGCGGTGCTAGTACGAGCGTCGAGAACTTGTGACGGAAAAGGTTGTAATACAATTGGAACAGTACGCATTCCCTTGCCGCATCTCCTCTTCACCTCTCCTACTTGCGGGACATGCGCCACAACGACACGACACGACGGTACCACGACGGTATCAACGCATTGCGCAACAACACTGACTCTCTGCGCACATAGTACCGGGATGGTAATGGGACGGCGATGAGACGAGACGGGGTATCAACGGTAGGAGGCGGAGGAGAGATCACGGCAACAAGGTGCGTCCGAGTCTCCACCGACTGTCTCTCTCTATTTCTTACCCTCCGCTAGACCCCGTCCACGCGAACTTGCCAACAACGACAACGTGACATCGACGCGACGACAACTGTCGACGCAGACAATGGCACGATGACGGTACGACGAGGGAATGAGGACGGTAGAGCAAGATGAGACGGGGTATCAACGGCAGGAGGCGGAGGAGAGGTCACAGAATCCAGGTGCGTCCGAGTCCCCACGACTTCTCTCTCTCTAACCCTCTCTCTCCCCAGAGGCTCTCTTCCCCACACACACCTTCCGCTAGACCCCGTCCACGCGAACTTGCCAACAACGACAACGTGGCATCGACGCGACGACAACTGTCGACGCAGAAAATGGCACGATGACGGTACGACGAGGGGATGGGGACGGTATAGAAAGACGAGACGGCGTATCAACGACAGGATGCAGAGGAGAGGTCACGGCAAAAAGGTGCGTTCGAGTCCCTACGTCCTCTCTCTCTCTAACCCTCTCCTGTCGGGTACAGGCTCAACTTCTCGTCTCGTTCTACTGCCAGATACAGACGATCCTGACACTGACGAGGAACTCGGAGACGACAGCGAGGACAGCCCACTGCAGCCAGCAGTCAACTCGCTACCCATCCCCCCACTCCCTCCCTCGGTCCTCTTTCTGTATCTCTTGTCCCCCTATCTCAGGCTCGGCGCCATCTTTGCTTCTGACTTATCATGATGCTTCCTTTGCAAACGGCCTCGTTGGACTTGTCGTCGCTGCGTTCCTCTCCGCCGTCTGTCGCCAAATCTGGTTTCTTCTAGATCGTTATCTGCGTGCATCATCCACGGAAGACATATTTAATCATGCGCTTTCAAGACAGGGTCGGCAAGAATGAATTGGCGCATCATACGTTCACCGTCATTCGCGGATTATTCAAAGTTTTGTTGGCCGCCATGTATCTACGCGGTCCGTTCGTTTTGCCGATCTCCCTCTTGATTTTTCTCACTTTATTGTTGAAAAAGATTCCGTTGACGCTATCCTACTCCTCAAAGTCCCGTGTCCATTCCACTTCACTCTCGTCTCAATGTTTCGATTCTATTGTCTATCCTCGTGTTTGTACTCTCTCTCTCCAGGTCGCTGGCCGCCGAGTCCATCGTGTGTGCGACTGCCCTCTCTGTAGCGTCGTTCATCGCGTGGTTGGTTGCCGTATCCCGGCCATATGGCACAAACCAACTCTTACCATCAAACCCGAATCTGTTCCGACGAGGACTACTGTGGAACGAAATCAGTTTCGTGTCTTACATCGATTTCTGTTTTCACCGTCTTACTAGCTGCCTCCTCCAGGTAGTCTTACCTTTGCATGCACCTCTTCCATGACGGTTCCATTGTCCGCTTGCTTAGTCGCGGACAGTCCATCAGTCCCATCCAGGAATGTAAGGATAAAATCTTTTGAGCTACTGAACGTGTTCTCAACCGTGCTAGCCACGTTGCTCATGCTTCCTCTCGTAGTTATTGCTGCATCACCTCGCGCTCCGGTAAGTAGAACGGACAAGCGAGCCAGCATGAGCTGACTTGCAACGCAAGGCTTCTATAGCTAGGTTAGAGAACCTCACACACGGCTTGCGTATCGCTACCCTTGTACTATCTATGCCATGCGTCATCGTATCCATAACTTCACTCCCGTCGTCGCATGGCGCAGCATATCCATATCGATTCGTTCGTACCGACCTGGCCTTGTCCATCATCACTCTCGCTATTTTCGCACTCAGTCTTGTCCCACCAACAATCCCAAACATCCTCAACGATGCCACGTTGATCTTGGCTGTTTTCGGGACCTTCATCATGCCAGGTATGTTCTATCTTCTCCTTTCGAGTTGGAATTGACCCAATCCTATGGTCTGCGTCTGTAGCTCTGACACACATCATTGTCCATTACTTCCGATTTCCTCTCTCCATCGCGTACCCCACCGACCACGCGAACTTGCCAACAACGACAACGTGGCATCGACGCGACGACAACTGTCGACGCAGAAAATGGCACGATGACGGTACGATGAGGGGATGGGGACGGTAGAGAAAGACGAGACGGCGCATCAACGGCAGGAGGCGGAGGAAAGGTCACAGAAACCAGGTGCGTCCGAGTCCCCACGACTTCTCTCTCTTTCTATAACCCTCTCTCTCCCCAGAGGCTCTCTTCCCCACACACCTTCCGCTAGACCCCGTCCACGCGAACTTGCCAACAACGACAACGTGACATCGACGCGACGACAACTGTTGACGCAGAAAATGGCACGATGACGGTACGATAAGGGGATGGGGACGGTAGAGAAAGACAAGACGGCGTATCAACGACAGGAGGCAGAGGAGAGGTCACGGCAAAAAGGTGCGTTCGAGTCCCCACGACCTCTCTCTCTCTCTAACCCTCTCTCTCCCCAGAGGCTCTCTTCTCCACACACCGTCCGCTACACCCCGTCCACGCGAACTTGCCAACAACGACAACGTGGTATCGACGCGACGACAACTGTCGACGCAGACAATGGCACGATGACGGTACGACGAGGGAATGAAGACGGTAGAGCAAGACGAGACGGCGCATCAACGGAAGGAGGCGGAGGAGAGGTCACAGAAACCAGGTGCGTCCGAGTCCCCACGACTTCTCTCTCTCTAACCCTCTCTCTCCCCAGAGGCTCTCTTCCCCACACACCTTCCGCTAGACCCCGTTCACGCGAACTTGCCAACAACGACAACGTGGCATCGACGCGACGACAACTGTCGACGCAGAAAATGGCACGATGACGGTACGACGAGGGGATGAGGGGATGAGGACGGTAGAGCAAGACGAGACGGCGTATCAACGGCAGGAGGCGGAGGAAAGGTCACAGAAACCAGGTGCGTCCGAGTCCCCACGACTTCTCTCTCTCTCTATAACCCTCTCTCTCCCCAGAGGCTCTCTTCCCCACACACCTTCCGCTACACCCCGTCCACGCGAACTTGTCAACAACGACAACGTGGCATCGACGCGACGACAACTGTCGACGTAGACAATGGCACGATGACGGTACGACGACCACCAAACGCTATGTGAACCTCCGACGCGTCGATTAGAACAGAGTCTCCTTCAAAACCTCCGGTGAGAAACGCTCCTATGCCCATCTCCTCGTCCATTTCAACCGCGTTTTGATCCTCCACATCTGCATCTACTGCTCGTCTCGCAAATTTGGAGTACCATCCTCATCTCCATGTACCGTGAGCATCTCCTGTCGATAGATCATGTCCAGCGGCTTCTCTACCACCAAGTTGACGGTCAAGACGGTCGTCAGACTCCGTGCTCCGCCGTTCTTTCCCAGCCAAGGTAGTTCGAACTACAAGGCATCTATTTCCCATCTGACGGACAAGCGGAACGGCGCATTTTGTTCCTCGTATCGTTCCTCGCCTCGTCCCTTACCACTGCGCTTCCGGAGCCTCTGCCCGTCGATGCCATGCCTACGTTCACTGTCCTCATCGCCCACTACTCTGAGAAGATCTTGTTAAGTCTCCGGGAAATCATCCGTGAAGAGGATCAGAACACTCGCGTCACGCTGCTCGAATATTTGAAGCAATTGCATCCCATCGAATGGGACAACTTTGTCAAGGACACAAAGATCCTCGTCGAGGAGTCAGACCATCATAAACGAGAAAACCAGGTCGGATGATCTACCTTTCTACTGCATCGGTGGCTCGCGCTCTAGCATGGATCGGGGGTAAATCTCATTGTGGCCACCCCGATTTCTTGAACGCAATCTTCATGACGACGCGGGGTGGTGTCTCGAAGGCACAAAAGGGACTCCACCTCAACGAAGATTTTTTCGCCGGTATGAATGCCTTTGGACGCGGCGGACGAATCAAACATTCGGAGTACTACCAGTGTGGCAAGGTCGCAAGGGTCGTGACCTCGGGTTCGGAACCATCCTCAACTTCCAGACGAAGATCGGCACAGGTATGGGTGAGCAGATGCTCAGCCGGGAGTACTATTACCTAGGTACCCAACTCCCCATCGATCGGTTCCTCACTTTTTACTACGGTCACCCGGGCTTCCTCATCAACAACATCTTGGTCTTTTATTCCATCCAGTGTTCATGGTCACATGTGAGTTCTTCTCCTGGAACAGCCTGGGCCACTCTCACTGTCACAGTGCTGTACATTGGGACTCTGAACAAGCAGTTGTCCATCTGTCAGGTAGACTCGCAAGGCAATCCGCTGGGCGGCCAGCAAGCCACGGGATGCCACGGCCTCGACCCCGTCTTTGACTGGATAAAGCGGTGCATCCTCTCCATCTTCTTGGTGTTCTTCATCGCTTTCTTGCCGTTGTTCCTCCAAGGTATGTACGATTGATGTCTGTACTTTTGTGGTCATATACAAATTCTTCCACAGAGCTTGTCGAGCGCGGAACCGGAAAGGCGTTGCTTCGTCTTGGAAAGCACTTTTTATCGCTTTCCCCGATTTTCGAAGTATTCTCTAATCAGATATACTCTTAGTCCATTCTCAGCAACTTGACGTTTGGTGGCTTTGCGATCCCGGCTACATGCTCGTTGCGGCTCAGTTGAGTCGATATTCGTTACCTCGTTCGAGTTATCGACCTGTCTACACGACGATCACAGCACCGACACGTGAAATTTAGTCCAAGGGACATACACCCCGCTCGTGTACTTAGCCTGCAGGGTTCCACAAGACATACAGGTCGTGGGTTTGCGACGACTCGTATCTCGTTCAGCATTCTGTACTCACGCTTCGCGGGGCCGAGCATCTACATGAGAATGAGGAACCTCGTCATTCTCCTCTACGTGTCTCTTTCCATCTGGATACCACACCTGATCTACTTCTGGTTCTCGGTTCTCTCACTTTGCATCGCGCCATTCCTCCTCAACCCTCACCAGTTTTCCTTTTCTGACTTCATCATCGACTACCGCGAATTCTTGCGATGGATGTCCAGGGGAAATTCAGGAACGAAGGCGAGCAGTTGGTACGGATACTGCCGACCCTCCAGGACGATGATTACTGGCTACAAGAAGAAGAAGCTGGGTCATCCATCAGAGAAGCTGCCTGGCGACGTTCCACGCGCAACATGGCGGGCGGTAGTATTTCCGAAGTGATCTGGCCGATCTGCATGGCAGCCATCTTCGTCATTGCTTACATGTTTGTCAAGTCCTTCCCCAGCCCCACCGGGGCACCCAATCCTAGTCCGCTTATCCGTATTGGAGTGGTTGCAATTGGTCCCGTGGCTTGGAATGCCGCCGTGCTGCTGGCCCTCTTCTTTATATCGTTGCTCCTGGGTTCTGTGTTCGAGAAATGGACCAAATTCGCCTCTGTCATGGCTGCCGTCGCTCACTTCCTCGCCCTTGTCGGCATCCTTGCCTTTTTTGAGCTCTTCGTACGTGCACTGCTGTATTGCTTTTCTCGCATCTCACAATCGGTTTTAGTGGTTCCTCGAACTATGGGACACATCGCATGCCGTTTTGGGTGTCATTGCGATCATTGCGATCCAGCGTGCGATCCATAAGATTCTTACTGCCGTTTTCCTCTCCCGCGAGTACAAGCACGACGAGACGAACCGAGCTTGGTGGTCCGGTAAATGGTACGGTCGCGGACTGGGTAACTCTGCGGTATCACAACCTGCTCGTGAATTTATCATCAAGATCGTGGAGATGTCTTTATGGAGCTCAGACTTTTTGCTTGGCCACATTCTTCTCGTCATCCTGACGGTGCCTGTCCTTATTCCGTTTATCGACAAACTGCACTCCACGATGCTCTGTAAGCGAATTCATAAGGCTAGTTTTATAGTTTCCCTCTAACACTTGACAGTTTGGTTGCGACCCTCGAAGCAGATTCGCGCACCTGTATATTCTACGAAGCAGAAGAGGTAGCGCCGTTGGATTGTGAGTGCATGGCTTTACACATTGGAACGACGGGCCGCTGATGTTGCCCCAAAGATCATTAAGTGTACCGTCCTCTACATTATAGTCGTGGCCGGTCTCGCATCGTTGATCGTTTTGCGTAGGTTTCTTGTCTTCTTTGAAGCGTTCGTTCGCTCACGGAATTTCATATATAGCGGCGCTTTTCCGAGACCACATTACACTGCACTGCACTTTGTGTCAGAACATGTAATTACGACTACGTTGACGTAGTTTCCCCCCATGGATTACTACCCTTTGGCTGCCGTTTGACGCGCCGCTTCTTATTTTGATCTACTGGAACTTGAACCCATCTAGTTACATACCCATGTACATCTTTCACTCCTTAGACTTGACCGCTTCAAGTTAGTGTACCACAGCAGTGGATTTGCCTTATTGAGCCGGCCCGTAAGAGAGATCTGCTTCCGCACGCAAGAATTCATTCAAGACCAGCAATAGAGCATGCCAGACATGTTATGCACGATGACGGTACGACGAGGGGATGGGGACGGGATAGCGGTGGAATAGCGATAAGACGAGACAAGGCGCATCAACGCTAGGAGGCGAAGGTGAGGATCACAAGGTGCGTCCGAGTCCCCACCAGCACGACCTCTCTGTCTCTCTCTAACCCTCTCTCTCCCCAGAGGCTCTCTTCCCCATACACACCTTCCGCCAGACCCCGTCCACGCGAACTTGCCAACAACGACAACGTGGCATCGACGCGACGACAACTGTCGACGCAGACAATGGCACAATGACGGTATGACAAGGGGATGGGGACGGTAGAGAAAGACGAGACGGCCTATCAACGGGAGGAGGCGGAGGAGAGATCACGGCAACAAGGTGCGTCCGAGTCTCTACCGACTGTCTCTCTCTATCTCTCACCCTCTCTCTCCCCAGAGGCATTCTTCCCCCCACACACCTCCCGCTAGACCCCGTCCACGCGAACTTGCCAATAACGACAACGTGACATCGACGCGACGACAACTGTCGACGCAGACAATGGCACGATGACGGTACGACGAGGGGATGAGGGGATGAGGACGGTAGAGCAAGACGAGACGGCGTATCAACGGCAGGAGGCGGAGGAGAGGTCACAGAAACCAGGTGCGTTCGAGTCCCCACGACTTCTCTCTCTCTCTCTAACCCTCTCTCCCCCCAGAGGCTCTCTTCCCCACACACCTTCCGCTAGACCCCGTCCACGCGAACTTGTCAACAACGACAACGTGACATCGACGCGACGACCACTGTCGACACAGACAATGGCACGATGACGGTACGACGAGGGAATGAGGACGGTAGAGCAAGACGAGACGGCGTATCAACAGCAGGAGGCGGAGGAAAGGTCACAGAAACCAGGTGCGTCCGAGTCCCCACGACTTCTATCTCTCTCTCTAACCCTCTCTCTCCCCAGAGGCTCTCTTCCATACACACCTTCCGCTAGACCCCGTCCACGCGAACTTGTCAACAACGACAACGTGACATCGACGCGACGACCACTGTCGACACAGACAATGGCACGATGACGGCACGACGAGGGAATGAGGACGGTAGAGCAAGACGAGACGGCGTATCAACGACAGGAGGCAGAGGAGAGGTCACGGCAAAAAGGTGCGTTCGAGTCCCCGCGACCTCTCTCTCTCTCTAACCCTCTCTCTCCCCAGAGGCTCTCTTCTCCACACACCGTCCGCTAGACCCCGTCCACGCGAACTTGTCAACAACGACAACGTGGTATCGACGCGACGACAACTGTCGACGCAGACAATGGCACGATGACGGTACGACGAGGGAATGAGGACGGTAGAGCAAGACGAGACGGCGCATCAACGGCAGGAGGCGGAGGAGAGGTCACAGAAACCAGGTGCGTTCGAGTCCCCACGACCTCTCTGTCTCTCTCTAACCCTCTCTCTCCCCAGAGGCTGTCTTCCCCCCACACACCTTTCGCTAGACCCCGTCCACGCGAACTTGTCAACAACGACAACGTGGCATCGACGCAACGACAACTGTCGACGCAGAAAATGGCACGATGACGCTACGACAAGGGGATGGGGACGGTAGAGAAAGACGAGACGGCCTATCAACGGCAGGAGGCGGAGGAGAGATCACGGCAACAAGGTGCGTCCGAGTCTCTACCGACTGTCTCTCTCTATCTCTCACCCTCTCTCTCCCCAGAGGCATTCTTCCCCCCACACACCTCCCGCTAGACCCCGTCCACGCGAACTTGCCAACAACGACAACGTGACATCGACGCGACGACAACTGTCGACGCAGACAATGGCACGATGACGGTACGACGAGGGGATGAGGGGATGAGGACGGTAGAGCAAGACGAGACGGCGTATCAACGGCAGGAGGCGGAGGAAAGGTCACAGAAACCAGGTGCGTCCGAGTCCCCACGAC
>JBBPOM010001173.1:2384-13160 GCA_038091455.1 Leccinum uliginosum | reverse complement strand
TTGGAATCCAGCAAGATGTTTGAGGAATATTATTGATCCGGGCCGACAAGAAGGCGAAGCGGATCGCCAAGGTAAAGAGCAAGACGTACCTACGGATACAGAAGAAACAGCGCGAGCGGCTCGACCGGGAGGCCGGGGATGAAGACGTGGACGTGGAGGGTGAAGAGACGCGATTGAAGGTCGAGGTCGAGGGAGGGAGGGAACGGGCGACGCTCCGGCACAAGAATACGGGCAAGTGGGCCAAGGGGATGAAAGGACGAGAAGGGCTGGATCAGGATCAGCGTGTTCAACGTGAAGTTCATGCGCGATGCCGCAACGAGACAGGCTCGCGTAGCGGACGCTCATGCCGAGCAGTTTCAAAAGGAAATGGGATTCGGGTTAGACGAGGATGGGGAAGAGGGAGACGACGGCACCGCAGCTACTCCCCCAAATGACACGACCATGTTACAACGCACGGGTGGACAAATCTCGTTTCGACCTGGAGCGATACAAGGCGTGCTCAGGCCCCTGGGTTCCCTGGCCTCAGACACGTCTAGCGTCACCCTGCAGTCCACGGACCTGCTGCAAGACATACCCTCGCCTGAACAAACGCCCACGCCAAGTCTATCCACGCTTACGCCGACCCTACCATCTTTACCCAATCCATGGCTCATGGCGACAGCATCCTCCTCTGGACCCTCGCGGAAGCGAGACGAAGTGCGGGTGCACGAGGGCGCCGACGTGCCGACCAAATCTTCGAATAAGCTCAAGAAGCAAGCCGAGAAGCACGAAGACGAACGAGAACGCGCCAAGGACGACGCGGTGCTCGAGATCGACACGAACAACGTGCTGACGATTCCAGAGCCTCCTGCTCCTGAGCCCGCGCCCGTCATGTCGTGCAAGAAAAGCAAGGGAAAAGCCAAACGAAGTGCGGGTGCACGAGGGCACCGGTGCGTTGACCAAATCTTCGAATAAACTCAAGAAGCAAGCCGAAAAACCTGAAGACGAACGGGAACGCATCAAGGACGACGCGGTGCTCGAGATCGACGCGAACAACGTGCTGATGATCCCAGAGCCTCCTGTTCCTGAGGCCTGAGCCCGCGCCCGCCATGTCGGGCAAGAAAAGCAAACGAAAAGCCAAACAAAGACAAGGCAGCGCAAAGGCGTCCGCTGGTGCTACTAGTGCTGCACATGACGACGGAAACGACGACGATTCGGAAGTCCCGAGCGAGGTTGAGGAACAGGAATGCACAGCGGAGAGCAAGAATGCCGCTGGACAGGGCAAGGGCGTTCAGGCATTCCAACAACGCGAACTCGTCGCGCTCGCCTTTGCTGGGGACAACGTTGTACAGGTACGCAGATTCTCACCGGTTGTCCGTTCTCGCATACTCACGCGATGCGATTCAATTGCAATCCGCGCTAGGCCTTTGAGGAAGCCAAGCGACAGGAAACCGAGGCAGACGCGCCTCGCGAGGTGGACACGACCGTTCTCCTCTCCTCTCTAACACTCGACGCTACAAACTACAGGGTGCGTGGGGCGGCACCGGGACCAAAAATCTTCCGCCCAAACCCCACCTGGTCAAGTCGGTCCCGGGGATCATACCTACGACCCGCGCGGACCACGCCAAAGCACACCTGATTGTGTCCGAGAAGCGGGATAAAAAGGCGACCAAGTACCTCGTACTACGCGAGCGGCCTCATCTCCGTACACGAGTCACGCGCAGTTCGAGCGACGGATGGACGCGCCACTCGGGTTCCAGCGCAGGACGCTGCCCCGCGTAGTCAAAAAGGTGAGGAGACGTTATCTTTCTTTCCTTTTTTTCTTCTTCTTGGGAGAGGCTGAACGCTCACGGGATCCGGCCCGCCCCGGGGGATCGCATTCCTCCCCCCTTCCTTCTTCTTGATTTGTCGTCCACGTTTCGGGTGGTCTAGCCCTAGGCTACGCAAAGTACCAATAATCACTTTGACGTGCACCTTTCCATTTTACTCCAGATGGGCACCGTGATCGATCCGTTGCAACGGCTCTTCTAATGCCAATCGTCGTCTTGTATCACCATTCACATCCGCACATCGCACATCGTACATCGCAATCGGAGGCACTGGTGGGTGGGAAAATTAGGTGAAAAGGCAAGGAAAGAGAAAAAAGGCGAACAAGGTTTCCTCGACCTGTCGAGTGAATAGTACCCGAATCTACTTATCATCGCTGACACTGTGCGACCCCGCATGCCCCCCACGCGTTTCGTATATATAATAGCACAGCTTTAGCGTTCGTTCATGCTCCGTATCATTTCATGCCAAAGAGAACACTAAGAAGCTTTACCCGGGGCCTGGACCTCAGGCTCAGCGGCTCCAGACGAAATGTATACATATACTATGTGCATCGCCATATTTACATGAATGCTAGAACAATAAAAGGCTCTCGGTGATTAAACTGTCAATGGGACGACAAGAATAAATAGCCACCGCAATCGAAGGCTCCGAGTCGTTGGTCGGAATTTACAGCAACCAGGGTGGTACGAGAGTAGCCCATTGACAGAATAAGCGCAGGATCGAGTCTGATTCATGGGATCTGGATGTCTTTTCGCCACGATGGCAGCTGAGCGCTGAGCGCTGAGGGAGAAGTTACGTGAGCCAGCGTACATAAGTATTGCTTACCTAAGTTATATTTGCTACGTCTCCGAGTCTTCGCTAAGCTGGCATGTTCAAGTTGACTCCAAGTTACTGCAGTTAGTAACTTGAACTTGTTCACTGAGCGGTATCACGACCCGTCATGCGACTTCCCGTCTGAGTGGGCGTGTGGGTCCACGTGTTCCCGAAGGGCTGTGGTATCCGAGAAGAGCTCACTGCAGGTGATTGGAGGAAGAGCCACTGGCACAAACAAGATCAACTTGCTTGCCAGCGATGGCTTCGTCTTGAGTCCGCAAAGTACCGAGAGTGTCTAGATGGAAAATGATCGCCGAGTGCAACACCGACGGCGATCAAAGATGAAGATTCGAGCTGGATGATGAGGGAGAATCTGGTAACTGCGAGTGTCAAGAGCGATGGAAATGTTCCATCATGACTGGCGTAGTCGAAGAACCTTCGGTAAGCCGACCGGCGTAAAAGTTCCAGCTGAGCGCCATCCAAACTGAAAGTTGATGAACAGAGACTCGATCTGCGGACAATCAGACACCAGTCGCAGTAGATCGTCATCTTTCATATCTATGATCTAATTGAGGTCGATATGCATGTGCCAGTGCCACCCTTGACCATCGCCCGCTCCGCCTTGCATTGCAGGCAAATTGGTGGCATGTACCATCAAGAGTGCTCTCGGTTGAATCCGGCTTGTGAGTGTAGATGTGTGTCCTAATCCCTCAGGTACGTTTTCTCAAACTCTTCACCCATACCTGTTTCGATGATCGGGATGTACTTCAGTTTGATTGTTATCCGGTTAGTTCCTAGACGTCATGTCATCCCGACATATATTTAAGTCAGGCGTACGTGCTTGCACTCCGCCACATTTGATACTCACTGTTCTTCAAAGTGATCACAACCATCGCCATCACAGTGGCTGTTTTCGTTTTGGCCGCTCAAACAACTGATTTTAGGGAAAAGTGATGGTATAGCCATACCACTCACAAAATGCTCTGATACCGATACCGGCGCGCGCGAATTTCATGCTACATCACATAACGCGTAAATCGACCTGTGATACCATCGTTTTTGCTCACACGTTTTTAGCAAGATCAAAGTTCGTGGGCCAGTGGCATAGAAGGTTCCGAAAGAAACACCGGGACGCCGCATCATTCTGCTATTTGGAGCTGGCGTTGATTTGACAAAATTCATGAACGGAATATGGGACCATTTGGATCGGCACTCCTCCCAGGTCCTTCACTGGTAGGTTTTTCCGTACATTTATGATACCTACTCACTCTAGCCTCTACCTCAATCCAGCTCAACACCGGCTCTAGGTAAGTGTTTTCCGTCAGTACCATCCTACTCTCTGGTCTTATTCGACCCAGGGATTTATTTGTTCCAGCCGCAACCGGTGATGAGAACTGCAGAAGCCACCCTGCCCTCTGGGATCCTGCATCGTCCCATTTCACCAACTTGGACCTCAATATAGATTTTAGGGCAGAATTTACTGATGGTAGGATTGCCAGTGGTAAAAAGTACACGGACATGTAACCATTACTGGTTTTCACCGTAAGTTTCTCACTACTGTTTGTGAACATCATCACTTCCGACCGATGAATAGGCACCGGCAGACAGTCAGACCATCGGTGCCGGAACAACATACTCTTCAGGTATGGGAGCATCCGAGTTTGCTCCAGATGGTATATTGGGATTGGCTTTCCCGTCTTTCTCAGATTTTCATGGCCAGAGCCCTCTGTTTCACACTCTCTTCAGTGAAGGAAAGCTGTATCACGCAGTGTTTTCACTCAAGCTCACCGCTTCTGGAGGTGAGCTGTACGTCGGTGGAACGAATGGAGCGCTTTACGTTCAGAGCACCCTCGTCTATATTCCTGTAACAGATCCCGTGAGCGCAACTGGCAGCTGAAGATAGCATTCAAGTTAACAACAACATAATTCTGACAGATGTACCCGCCATCATCGATACTGGTGCCAACTTCATTCTTGGTGATCCGCAGGGAGTTCTTGCCGTGCACCGGGCGGCTGGCGGTGGGCCATATACGAGCGGGAGTGGTTACTACACCTGTGAGTTTTGATCGAATTAGGTACTTTTTATTGACTCCCTGTAGACCCGTGCAGATTGTTTCCTACCGTGACTCTTTACCATTGGTGGAAGGCCGTTGTTACTCCCTCCCGAGGTCCTCAACCGTGATAGGGGACGGACTCTACCTAGGTCGCAAAGTTGCTTCAGCGGAATCGCGACTGTAAATGAGAATCATGGTGAGATTCTTCTATTCAGCATTTCCTCCTCCCATGCTGAACGGTGAACCCGACTAGATTTCTGGTCGATCGGGACCATCTTCCTCCAGCAGTTCTATACCGTGTATGATTTCAACAGCGAGTCACCACGGATTGGGTTCGCAGAGCTTCAAGGTGGTGCTTAGAACGCCAATAAAGTGATACGCTCAGGCTATACAAAGCAAGTAGATACATGATACTGTATCCCCGACTCTTTTGAGAGGCTGGTTCTATCGAAAGCAAATGTCCAGGAAACTGCCAAAAACGATTGCGGGCAAAAAAAGTCACTCGTAAAACCCTATCATTTAGGGGCTTACGCCAAATGTTTCTTAAATATCTCACTCCTCTTCAAAGTGTACGATACGAGTGTACATATGAATAGAAGCGGTGTTTTCCACGTTCCTAATCCTGTGCCTCTCCGCACTGAACCCAACTTATACTACGTTGAAGCCGGGGACTGCCAGTGGCGCACGTGCGCCGCTACGATTGATACCTTCTCCACCATCCTTGGACGCACCCCCCTCCCCTCTTACACATACATATACGCACCAGACACCAACTAAAGCCAAGCCATGTCACAAAAACATCCAGTCACCCTCAAACACGACAACCCGCCGCCCATCCCATCATCCGTTTTGAGTACTACCATGTCGACACCGTGAGTAGGAAAATAGGCACGCGAGGAGCCCTCCATACAGCGGAGGATGTGCGAAATTCTGTTCGTTTCAAGGAACTTGTGACACCCGAGCCAAACCGCACCAATCGACTTTAATGGTACGCTCCACAGCAAGACAAGTTTTAGTTTTTTTCTGTATGCTGTTACTCATCGTCGAAATCAGATCCGAGTCGGCGTCGCGCACAACCGCGGCATCGACATCATCGTCAACGAAGTGAGCAACACTTAGACTGTGACCGTACTGGCAACTGATATGGGCTCCATGCTTATTCTCTACGGCTCTCGTCGCCTTTGGTCCAAAGCAACGCATCATTGGCGAGCCCGCAAAGACCCAGGAGCCTACGCTTGAGGGCATCGATGGTGGTTTCGAGGTTGGTGAAGGTCTCGTCGGTCGAACCATCGGAGTCCGAGACCCGATTTCGACTACGAGAATAAATTCCTCGATGCAACTCTTTTCGACGTCGATGGCACTGTCGGCACAGAGGTATCGCCCCTTTCGCCCCTCTCACCAATCGGATCTAATCGCTTCCCACAAGGGTCTGGTATCTCGGCGAGAAGTACACCAATTCGGCCACTCAGCTCATGGCCTCTTACCCAGGCAAACTCAGAGACACCGCCTTTCATGAGCTCAAGTATGCCGTGTCCACCGTCGTCCTCGATATCCCCGGTTGGTACACCGACGCTCAACGACGCTTTATTCAAGACGCTGCTTCCATCACCAGTCTCAACACCCTCAGTCTAATGAACGACACAACTGCTGCCGCTCTCAGCTGGGGCATCACAAAGACTGACCTGTCAGAACCATAAAATCCGCGTCGCATCTTCTTTGTCGATTCCGGCCATTCCTCCATGTCCGTCGTCGTCGTCGCGTTCTCAAAAGGTCAGCTCGTCGTCAAATTGTCCGCATACAAGATCGACGTCCTCTCCAGCCCAAAGGCGACCTTCCGTCTCGCCGTCTGTTGCGAACGCCTAAAGAAGATCATCTCCAAGTCCGCCAACACAGAGGCTCCTCTCAGCGTCGAATCCATCATGAACGACGTTGATGCTTCATCCAAGCTCTCCCGGAACACCTACGAAGAATTCATCGCCCCGGCTCTTGATCGCATAGCCGTTCCTCTCCAACATGCCCTCGCAGAATTCGGGCTTATGCTCGACCAGATCGACGCTGTCAAGCTCCTCGGTAGATCCACCCGCATCCTTGCAACCCGTGCACGCATCCAAGCTGCCCTCGCCAGCAACCCCTTCAGCCCCCATCTCAACCAGGACGAAGCCGTTGCCCGCGGCGCTACCTTTGCCGGCGTGTTCTTCAGCCCTGCCTTCCGCGTGCGCGAGTTTCACATCAGGGACACCACCCCCTACCCCACCAAAGTCTCCTGGGACCGTTTACTATCTGATCCCGATGACGACACCGAGCTCGTCGTCTTCCCCACGACAACATCATCCCTTCCACCAACGTCCTGACGTTCTACCGAAAGGGTCCGTTCGACATCAAGGTGACGTATACCGAGCCGCAGGGCTTGCCTGGTGGCCTTGGGTCGCGCGATTCACCGCCAAGAGCTTCCCCGCAGATTCCAATGGCGACCTCTCGTGCGTCAAGCTCAAGACGCGTCTGAACTTGCACGGCATCAGCCGCGATGAACGTCGACGGGGAGGGACGCGCTCAAGAAGAAGTGGATCGTCAAGAAGGAGGTCCCGTTCTCGTCCTTTTGGAGCTGGAAGCTCAGATGCACGCCACCGACAAGCTGGTCCAACACACCGAAGTACGTCGTTCTTTATTGCGCATGTATATGTCGTGCTCATCTCTGATTACCCAGAACCGCAAGAATGCCCTCGAAGAATCTGTACCCACGGTAGACTGGACGACCGCTATGCCGCCTACGTCCAAGCAGCCGAGAAGTCCAAGCTGTTCGCGTCGCTCCAGGAAGCAGAGGACTGGATATATCCTGAGGGGGCGAGGACGCGACCAAGTCCGCCTACGTCGCCCGCCTGGATGCGCTCAAAGTGATCGGCGATCCGATCGTGGCGGGCTGCCGCGTAAGCCGACGAGCTTCCAGGAGATATCGCCGAGCTGCGTACGAATACTTATCGCAAGCTACGTCTATCGAAGCCAAGTATGCACATATTGACGAAAAGAATAATACCTCGGTCGTCGAAAAGTGCGCGACGGTGCAAAAGTGGCTGGAAGACCAGATCGCGCGGCAGTAGGAATGTCCATGGAACGAGGATTCGGTGCTCAAGGTGGCGGACGTGGTGAAGCGGGAGGAGGTAATTTACTTTGTAATTCCGAACTTGACGAAGCCAAAGCCCAAGCCGGCCAAGGTGGTCACACCCAGCGGGACGCAGACACCGGACCTAATATACCCCAATACACCGCGAAAAAACTTGTACACGACCTCAACATACAGATCCCCCATTTCTGAGGACAACGAACCCAAACCCCGAGAGTGCTAATAGCACACGCCGACCAGTAAAACCCTCCGACACTAACCACTCACCCCACACGCACTCAGCGACAATGGCTATCATATCAACTCTGTCCTGAACCTACACGCTCTGGAACACGTTCAAATAATCACCCCTACCCTAATGACGACCTCCAAATTCACCCCAAAAAGATCCTCGCAACGGGCCTCAGTCCAGGGAACCTCACACTCATCAACGGACGCTTCATTGCAGGACGCACCCTCACACCAACGGAAGTAAATAACATCTCGATGGCTGACCAAAATAGACAGCCGAGTATCTATCGACTGCCGGCTATCACGCCGACCCCGCCGACTCCTCATGTCCGACCGGACCCACAACACTTGCAAGGCCGAAACAAGCACTTACTATCCCTCCGCATTGGGTTACTAGAGGTACCACGCTGCCACGGCCCTCCACTTGACTGAGGCATCTCACCAGCTCGGAGTCCCATACCCCCGTACACCATGGGGTGTGCATAAGTGCATTTCCTCGGATCGGCGATCTCGACTGCGCCTCAGCCTATTATGTAGGACTAGGCCAGCTGGCAGTTGCTTACTAATGACTAGATGAGTTCCGTCGATGCCCTTGACGTGCTACTCGGATGTTGATTCACACAGTAACCATGGTTCTCCCTCGCGTAACAGCAACACTGCTCAGGTACGCCGTATTCACTGGTACCAAAGCCGTCTAGATAATCTGACGCGTTTAGTCACTAACAGCTATACCGAGGCACTTTCGCCGTCCATGTATGCCGGAATGATGCTCGGCGCCGTCGGTTAGGGCACTTGTGCTGACCTGATGGGTCGTATGTCGTTCAATGGGACGATCTTCACTGCCGTTTTCGGAATCCTCACCTCAGTCACCGACTCGTTTTGGGGCCTCTATGTTTATCTGTTCTTTCTTGGCAGCGCAATCGGTGTAAGTCTGGCGAGCTTCTGATGACACCGATTTTTGAGAACGTGCCCAGCGGACCACAGTACCTGGTCACTGCGCTCGCCGTCTTCTTCTCCTTGGGGTCTGCGCTTTTGGCGCTTGTTTCCTTTTTTATCCTCCCAGGGCGAAATTCTTGTTCACTAAATCAGCCTTGCAGTTCGTCGACTGAAAACAGTGGCTGGAAGTTGGTATTTATCTCTCTGCCTCATTGTGAGTACAAGATCCATTGCACTTATCATCGCTCGGCATCGATTCACCTGTGCAGACGCTGTTGATGTTCTTTGCTTGTTCGCTGCTCTTCCCGCTCCGAGAGTCACTGTGGTATCTCGTCCACGCCGGTAAATTTCAAGAAGTTGTGCACTTTCTATAGTTCATCTCTCGTTTCAACCGAGTCGACATAGATCTCGGTCTCGAAGACGAAGATGATCGAAAAGCGCTTGGGTCTAGGGTCTTATCTGATAGGACCGGTAAGTGTTTCTGTCAAGATCACTGATGTAGTATTCGCATTAACGTACATGATCTGTTCTGTCAGTGTTTTCCACCCAACGTGAACGTCCGATCCGCGATCGGTTCCTCCACACCTTCTCCTCCCTTGGCTTGCGCCAGTCGATCTACCGCCACGTTTTCGTCCTCGAACAAACCCACGCTCAACCCCAGAACCATGCACTGACTGCCTTCATCCCACCCGATATCACTAAATGAAGGCATCTCACATGCGACCCTCTCCCTCCACACTCTGCGCTGTCGACGTACGACGCCACTTTCTTCGCAGGCTCCGAAGACCCCTTTTGCTCTCGGCACCGCGGAGGCGCACACAAACCGAAGAGTGGCATCTCGCTCGACTAATTCCCGACGCTGCCCGGTGTATGCGAACGCCTTTGTGTACCTGTACCTCATCGCCGCGGTATATATTTGCTGTTTCATAAGCCGGCTGGGGGTGGCGGAGGTGGCGGTCTGACGTTGGTGCATTGACGGTTGGGAGCTGCCGGATCGTGGCCTCATAGGCGGAGGAGGTACTCGGCATATAAGAGTCGCACAGTGACGAGTACTGGGGTTGAGTACATACTATGATACATGTACGGACCGTGGCCCCCACCCGGATCTGCACCTGGCCCACGCCGATCGCGACGAAAGCGGTGCGATGCGGCTGTGCGTAGTTGGTACACACCGTGACTTCAAGTTACGATTGGCCAAACAACGTCTGCCAGTGAGAGAGATTTGTGTCAGAATTTTCGGAGCCTCGACGCTTGGATGGCTGGTACTAGTGGGTCTTTTAGTGGTGCCTTGGATGGTTCAGGTGCGTTCGTCGTTCATTTATATTTACTCATCTCGCTGACTCAAACTCGTTTGTTTCCAGTTAGCTGTTTCGTTTCGTTGCGTTTCGAGTCGCAGTGCTAGTGCTCGTTGCGTCATGAAACCGGCATCCTCCAAAGCTATCACGTCCATTCTGTCGCCATTACAAACGTTGGGGCAGTCCCAATCGCCCTGGACATCTTCCAAGTTCCAACTCGAGTACCTGGCTTACTCACCCTCCTAGCTCCCACATCCAACATTGTATGTTCGTTTCGACAACGCGCTCGTTTCTGTCATAGTAGAGCGTTCTGGGACGTCGTGGAATCCGTCGGATATGTTGTCATCACATCATCTTGGCTCGGACAAGCCTAGGCTATGGTGAACACTCCCCATTTATCCGTTCTAACCGTTCATGTATTCATTCTGACGTTCCTTCCAGCTTCTTCGACTAGTTCCAAACGTCCCAATCACTTTGGGACCGGTACATTCCTCGGAAGCTTTGAAGAACTCGCCCACAT